>OU896718.1:38638167-38907099 GCA_918026855.4 Phaedon cochleariae | reverse complement strand
TTTTACATTTTTCAGGAATTTTTGCGATTTTTGCAATTTTCAGTAATTTTCGCAATTTTCAGGAATTTTTGCAATTTTCAGTAATTTTTCCTATTTTCAGGAATTTTTGCAATCTCTGCAATTTTTGCAATCTGCAATTTTTGCAATTTTTGCAATCTGCAATTTTTGCAATTTTCTGGAATTTTTGCAATTTTTAATTTTTCCTCTTCATGATATTATTATAGACAGAGATAAGTTACCAACTTTAATAATCTTCCATTTGAAATCATTGGGTCGTGCAAAAAATATGGATATACCTCGGGTGTGAGTGTTTATTTCACACGTCGGGTAAATATCATGAACTGTACCTACTCCCTCGGTGTAAAATCTACTATTATCCAGTACTTTGCGAAGTAAATAAAAACCCTATAATACATTATGCAACTTTTTTCTTTCCAGAACACCTCGTCACCCCACCAACCTCACCGTGTTGACGGAGCAATCGACGAGGAGGGGAGGAGGGACATCGCGGGATTCCCCCCCTTCCCCTCCGGCGCCTCGCGTCACCTCCAAGTCCCCCAGGAATGGACTGCCCCTCCAGGACTCCAAGCACATGCACCAACAATGGAAAAGGTGAATATCCGCTTTCCCGCTCGAAAGGTGATTGGGGTTCGTTTTAGTTTTCGTTGCCTTTCAATTTTATATTATTTGAAAAGTTTTTGGTCGATTTTTAGGTGATAAAATCAACAATAATGCCACGGTAATTTTAAAACGGCTTGGAATTTACCTCTAGTAAGAACTGACGCCACGAGTTCGTAAGTAGGGGCAGACCATAGCCGCGTGTTGAAATACGATTGGGAATTTCAGAAATATTAGTTATTCGATGACTCATAAATTCTTAATTGAGTATTGGTGATATTCCTAATTAGCAATAAAAATTCAATGGGGAAGTTTCCTTTATTGAGGTTCTTATCTCACTGTGAAGTTTGTAACGTATTTTTACTTTTTTTCGTAAGACCAAATTTCTTTCAGAAAGAAATGTATTTTTTCTGTGACGGGAAAAAAGTTTGGCATTTCATCTCTGTTGGCAGGTTATAAAATGTCACTTTTCATAAATTACTTTTTTCCCGTGGGATAAAAGTGAGTACTTTTTTCCCGGATATACAGGGTGATTCAAAAGTAAGCGGCATCCTTTCAGAGGCGTATTCCTTGCTTGAAAATAAGGCAAAAAGTTCCTATTGATAAGGATCCGAAAATGCTTCCTAAGGGAGCTACGGCCCTTTGAATAGGACACCTCAAAGACGGTTTTTTCTCTATAACTTTAAAATCCTTCACAACAAATTTTTAAAAATTGGTGTACGGCATAAACATTCGATGGTAAATAGGACTCCGTATTCGAAATTTCAGAATTTCATTCAGGGGCGTCACATGCGGGAGAGGGTAAGTGTAAAAATATCCCTTCTTCTCCGGATATTCAGGTTACTGTGATTTCGTTTGGAAATTATTTCGAATACGGAGTCCTATTTACCATCGAATGTTTATGCCGTACACCAATTTTTAAAATTTGTTGTGAAGGATTTTAAAGTTATAGAGAAAAAAACCGTCTTTGAGGTGTCCTATTCAAAGGGCCGTAGCTCCCTTAGGAAGCATTTTCGGATCCTTATCAATAGGAACTTTTTGCCTTATTTTCATGCAAGGAATACGCCTCTGAAAGGATGCCGCTTACTTTTGAATCACCCTGTATATATCACATATATATACACTGTTGATGGCTTTTGTTGTGCTATAGTTCCGAAGAATGAGTCAATAATACCGTCTCAGAACTGCAAGTCCTTTTATCTTCCATTCGACTTCGCGGTTACGTATATTACTAAACAACCACTAAATTCGCAATTTTTTTAAATCAAATCACAGAATTAGAGTGACAGAAGTGACATTAGATATTTGATTACTTCAAAAGAATGATAAAGATGCCTACAACGCAGGTGTCCCTACTGTTAAAAATTTAAAATTTCACGTCAATAATTTTCAGATTTCAAAATAATGTAATATCTTCTCAATATTGATTCGCCCTTTCTTCTGTCACAGAAAAAAATAGTGAATTATACACGGTAAAAATATTAGATTTTAGCTCACGTTTTTTTGTCAACACAACCTGGAGCTAAAATCTACTACTTTTTTCCATTGTATAATAAATCTGTTCAACTGTCAACTGTTTTTTTCAAATTTTGTATCAGGATTATTCAAACAATATGCGTTTGTATCAGAATTCTTCATTAAAGATATATACGAAATGTAGACGAAAGTGAAATCGAAGAGAATGTTCTGGTACTTGCATATCTCCAAGAAATGTAAAAATGAAGCATCCATCTTTGAGAACAATTCATTCATTCTGCGCTAAGCATCACAATAAAAGTGAAACAAATGTTAGTAAGCAATGTACTGGACACATCTATAACCATAATCACTTATACGTGTCTCGCTGGTTGCATGCAGTTGCATGTATTTATGTTCTCAATTCCCATTCCTTTCGAATTATTTTTAAGGTTAGCAGGAATAGCAGGTATGTTAATGTAATTTTCGGAGTTCGTAGAAAAAGCATAGTATGTAACGCGTTTATGAGCTCTTCTAGACACTCGTTTATTAAACACTCGCTCCGCTCTGCTCCGCTCGTGCTCAGAATACTCGTTACTAAAAGGACGTTTATAACACTTGTTACATAATAGTTATTTAACCAACTAGTGTATTAATGAGGGCGAATAATGATCGAGATATTTTAACGTGCGAGCAAAGCGAGCGCGTTAATGTTCGAGATCATTAATCGCCTTTTAATATACAAGTTGGTTACAAAAATTTTCCGTCGACTATATTTCTCTTTTCTCCTGCAATGAAGAAAACTTGGTTCGCGAATTCATCATTCATCCGGAAACTGCTAAGATTCACCCAGTAGCCTTGTTACTGACATTAGTGACATTTGACATTTGTCGAAATGATCAACATAGAAAATAAATTCCTTGTGTTAGAAAACAAGGAATAAAATCGTGTCAGAAACTTGGAAAGGCGAACCCGTTAACGGAAAATCTTCTATGAAATCCATATTTTCGATTTAAATGCAGATTCTGTAAGTTATAGCATAAACAATGAATGCACGCGGTGTATGTTTGGTTGCCTATAAAACAATCGTGCATTAATAGAAGAATCGTTCATTAATAGGGGTCATTAATGAACGATTTCATATACAATAAACTTAGTCGTTATTACGAGGTCGACGGAAATATACTTTTTTTTGTCAATTCAACTCATACTATTTCTTTGAGTGTACTGAATCGTTTCCAGGTACACGGACTCCCCGGGGGTGGGTTCCCCGCCGCCGCCCCCTCCAGCGCCCGCTCCCACCAGCCCGCCCTCGTCGAGGCGGGAGAGGCGGGCCAGCCCGCACGGAGGCGGCAAGGAGAAGGCGGGCAAGGGGGCGAGAGGGGTGCCGCAGAGTTTCGGGTACGTCAAGAGGAGCGGCAACGGGACGAACGGGATCGGCAACGGGTCGAGCGGTAACGGTCAAAATGTGCAAGGTGGGTCTTCTTTTGAAATGAAATATTCTCACTTGTAATACCACTAGAGGTCAAATTATTTCCGGAAATTTTTTCGAGGTCATGGATATTTTGAGAATTATTCCGAGTCGAAAAATCCAAGCGAGTGTTGAGTGTGATTGTAATGTGACATCAATGATGAATACCACCATTGTCCACGTCAAAATGGCAATTTCTCTGCACAAAAAGTTATTATTTCTCCAACCGACACAAAAGTCGTCCATTTTAATACCAAAATCAGCCCTTGAATTGATGTTTCTATTACTGACACAAAAATAGGTTTGTTGCTAGGCAACATATTTAGTTCCTAGGAGCTAAAGTTGAACTTTAGTTCCTAGGAGCTAAAGCTGAACTTGAGCTCAGGGCATTTTTGGGCCCAATTATACACAAACCGTTTTTTCTTCTTTTACTGAGTGGAATCGCTGCTAGGCTCTTGTTACTTTTACTCTGAAACAACCGGTATACCACTCTTATTCAAATTATTTTGTGAAAATGATTTGAGAGATCATCACTCTCTGTTGCTGAATTTTGTCATTACGAGAATTTCGCCTATTTGATTCTCTGGTTCTGTACGTTGACAAGAATCTAAGGAATTTTAATTTATTTCAGTTATCCAAAATCAATCTGTGGGAAAAACGGCAGCTGTGTCAGCAGTTCCCAGGACTAAAGTGAAAGTTTCAGGAGGAACCCAAACTTGCTCGAGTGATCTACAACAATCTCACAGTAAGTGAATGCATTTTAATTTCTCTCGGATGGTGTCAAAGAAATTCAGAAACCTCGATGATTGGTACGACCTCCTCTGAATACAAGTTCTTATTCATCTCTTAGCATAGAAAAATTGTATGTTTTCTGATTAGAACAATTGATAAAACACTTTTCATTAAAATTATCAACAGACCTAATGTAATAACTGTTTGCGTACTTATCTCCATGACAAACATTTGACAAGTGACACCGTTCCTGCCAACACAATAAAGCAAATTTTTCTGTGAGTTTGTTTCAGAAGTTAGTTTTCATTTTCCATGGGTTGCATGTCTCAGTTTCGTGCAAGAACTGTCAGATGACCGACCCTGGAGGTAAAACATTGAAACACAACCTCACTTTTCTTATTCGTACAAATGATTGAAAATGGTTTTCACAATTATTTTGGCATTCGAATCGTGGTTTTCGGCTATCCATTAATTCGCGCATGCCATCACATTGTGCTGTTGTACAATGCACAAAAAATGCAGCGTATCACATGATACATTATCGATTATTATTATTATTATTATTATTATTATTATTATTATTATTATTATTATTATTATTATTATTAATCAGGCCCTATGGGTCTCGAGAAGATGGAACAACATCCTACATCAGTACAGCAATGTTCACAGCAGGCTGATATTACTAAACTTGATCAATCAATCAATTAAAATATACTTTATTGTCTGAAGAAAAAAATTCTCATTGACAAAGTCATACATACATACATAATGAATAAAATATACCTAATATCACAGTGTCTATAGCAAGAAAGTGATCCTACAATCATACTCATATATTGATAAAAAAAAATAGAAGAAGACAGTATCAATGCGGATTAAAATTGTATGTACCAAATTGATAAATGAATAAGAGTTATCCGTCAGGAGCTATCATGTTATAAAAAAATCAACTTGAATTATTCCAATCACTAGCTAGATATTCTTGAACACAATAATATGTTTCTTTGATGAGATGATGTTCCACAGATCTCCTAAAATGCATTGGAGATACAATATTTCTGAAATCGACTAGAAGATGGTTATATAATTTGACAGCATCATAAATCAATGACTTTTTAGTTAAGCTCGTCGATGGAATGAAGAGCCTTAAAGTGTTGTTTTGGCGAGAAGAACTCAGAACTTAGAAACATTGATGGAAATCTTTCGAAATATTAAGACACTTCCTTTTTTTTAGAAGCCATTCCCCCTCCGTTCAAGAGCTACTCGCTGACCGGCAACACTGCCAACCAGCTGAGCCAGTCGGTGCGCGAGCGGCTGATGATGGGGTCGCAGAGCCTGCCGAAGGGCGCCTCCCACCACCATCACCACGACTTCGGGCCGGTGATGCGGCAGCCGAGGGCCAAACCCAGCGATGGCTCTCTCTCGGACACGCAGGTCATCGAGAGCGCTGGGCCGTATGCGCTCTGGTTAAGGCACAGGTGAGAGCATTCATTCATCAATCATCAAAAAAGTTACGCCACTAAACGCTAAACACAAGTAAATGAAGGAAATCGCGTATGGTGGGGATAGTAAGAGACAGTTGAACATTTGCGGGCATGCTCAGACTTAATCAGACTAATAGGTATATAACTCATAACATCAGGGACATCTTCCAAATTCCTAAACAATCCTAAACGTCAAACACGGATTAATGAATGAAAGTGCGAATGGTGGGGATAGTAGGAGACAGTTGAACATTTGCGGGCGAATGCTCAGACTTATTATCAGACTAATAGGTATATGATTCATAACATCAGAGGCATCTTCCAACTTTGAAAGATTTATACAGCATCAACCGTAACCACCTTCACCGCAGCAGTGCTGAGGTCCTCATACAACAAGAAAATCGGTGAAAAATGGACGTTTACTCCAGCTTTTCGAATAGCCCGGCCTTCTACGCCTACAATTCTAAACGTCATACACGGATTAATGAATGAAAGTGCGAATGGTGGGGACTTATTATCAGACTAATAAGTATATAACTCATAACATCAGGAATACATCCATTTCGATTCTTGGTATTACTATCAGCATTAACCTTTCTTGGGAAAATCACGTGAGATCAATTGCTAAAAGTGCATCCCAGTCATACACGGATTATTGAATGAATGTGCGAATGGTGGGGACTTATTATCAGACTAATAGGTATATAACTCATAACATCAGGGACATCCATTTCGATGCTTGGTATTACTATCAGCAATAACCTTTCTTGGGAAACTCACGTGAGATCAATTGCTAAAAGTGCATCCCAAAAACTTGGTTTTCTGTTTCGGGCGGCCAGGAGCTATTTCCTTCCAGTCAGCTGCTCATGATCTATAAGACACAGATACGATCTGTCCTGGAATACTGTTCCCATATCTGGAGTGCACCACCCAAACATATCCAGAAATTGATGGATTCTGTCCAAAAAAGGGCAATTCGTCCCGTTGGTGATTCCTCGCTCACAAACTCACTCACTTCTCTGGAACACCGTAGAAAAGTTGGCGATCTGGCTCTATTTTATAGATATTTTCAACAGCGAGGCTCTGGAACACATTGCCTAGGGAGGTGTTCTCCGAGGCATATAATCTCCAGGAATTTAAGAAGAACACCAATTCCTACCTTATTTCCCTTGTTTCTCTTTCGAATAGCCCGGCCTTCTAGGCCTACAATCCAAACGTCAAACACGGATTAATGAATGAAAGCGCGAATGGTGGGGATAGTAAGAGACAGTTGTACATTTGCGAGTTGGTGCTTAGACTAAATAACAATGGATTGATACCACAATGCATTCATGAATCACTAAAAAGTAGACGGCAAACAATGATCAATGAATGAAATCGCCAATGGTGTGGATAAAAACAGACACTTATACTTTCGCGATAGATACAGATACCGTGCCAACAATTCTAAAGAGCATGCCGAAGGGCGCCTCCCACCACCATCACCACCACCATTATGGGCCAATGATTTAGGAAGAAAACACTCGCAAATCAGTATTCTTATAAGAATCGTTTCATGTTGTATAGATTTCGGGAAGTAGGTAGTTGGTTTCTGTTATCTGCTTATTTTGTTGTACAATTATTATTATTTGATTCTTGCCCTGCCCTTGAATAAGTCGGTGGAAAAATCCACTCGAGAATATGTCAGGTAGTGCCATCTGTCAGCAGAGTGGTTTACTTGTAGTACCACTCTGTAGCGTATAGACGTAAGGGTCTGTACGTGTGACTATAGATGGCAGCGCCATACAGTGTGTGTCGCGATCTCTTGATCCTACCTCAGAGCTTTGCCAGTAGATGGCTACAACTTGACTATAACTTCATGTTATACCATGCGTCTTCGAAGCGTAGATATGTCCCAGTTGTCAGCGGACCGAGAGCAGCTGATGAGGCCTGGTGGGTTGAAACAGTACTGTCTCGCTCTTGCTGACAATTGGGGCAACTCTGTTCATCCTGGATCTCTTAGTCATGAGATCTAGCAGTTTTCCTAAGAACTAGGGATTGAATTGGTAAAGGGACTTCATTTGAACTTGAAGGAACTAAAAGAAACTGAATGAAGATCAAAAGCTCACTTTATGATCGTTATCTAATAAAGGTACGAAGTCTTATGGGATGGTGTTATATTGTAATATTTTATTTTCTAGTAACACTTATTCGGTAGCACCCAGGCTATCGGAAACTGACAGCATGGAATCGTTGACTAGCCTGCCCGGTCACAGAAGTAGCCTAACGCATACCAGGCTGATGAGAGATTCGCCTGCTAGATTGAGTAGGAGCAATAGTATAAGGTGAGTATCGACAGAATCCGGAGGATAATGGCTTTTCATGTATCGAGGACGTGAATTCTGCGCCTTAAAAAATTGTCAGAAGGCGTCAGCCGAGGGCCATCTTTTATAAACCTCATTAAGTCTTGCTTCTGTCAGTATTTATCTAGTAAAGTTCGTGTTATCTAGTAACTTGATCCATTCCCTGATTGAAAATAACAATAACAAGTATTCCAGATTCATCTATTTTTCATAATAATCATCTTAGTTACAGCCTTTTGTCTCAAAATTTGAAATTAATGATTCAAGTGCAGATTATTCTTGTGATAATCCATATCCATATGAGTCGACTTAATACACTGATATGAGCAGACTGTTGATGGACCTTATTGTCTTTTTATCATTATTGTTATTCTCTTTTTTTTTGTAACTTCTACTAGTATTATCCTCGTTATAATATCAAAATATTTTTACATACAGCTACCTCAGAGAAAGGACTTTTCCAAGGTACAAAGGCGGACAAATTGAATTTGTGTTTACATATCTTTGAGCTTTATGTGTACAGTCCCTATGTTACAAGTGTATAAGTATTTAGGACCTATTTTAATCTCTGCTTAGCACTGATTTTTTGTATCTGTTACAGTAAGAGCACAGCTAAACATTATACAGTAAAAAGTGGTGAAATCAGGTGAAAGCATAAATATGTAATGAAAACTAAATTCAACTGGACATTCTAACCCATAGTCTCGTTTCGGAAATTGATACCGGTTTCTTTTCAATTCTATAAATGTAAGAATATAAAAAACGTGAAGAATGAAGGTTATTCGTAAGAAAAATCATCTGAATTGTCCTTACTAGACATATATTCAAGTACTACTCAGATTGTATAACAAGGAGGAAATCTCAAACAATATAAAAAATCAAAGGGATCCCTGATGAGAGTTTGAAGTTGCTCATTTGTTTTCCTCCAGGTTGTTTTATGTTCACGTCTAGACTCGGTTTATTTTTTACTTTTGAAATTAATGACTGTCATTGTTTCCAAAATATGAAAAATTGTAATTATATAGAACATTGTGAAGGAAAACAAATTTGAATAAAATTGCAATGATAGTGTAGTTGATTTCTACTAATATATTTGTTTGTAATTGGAATCGATACGAAAATTAGTACTCATATTACTTATTCAATGTTTTCACCGTAACACATATGCTGTATTTGTTAATATCTCTAATATCTCCACTTATAACTGCTGAGGATGAAATACCACACGCTTTTCCACACATTTGAATACTTTATATTATATCAAACCGCCATTTCATCTTATGTTTTCAATGCTTCACAATGTTTATTGATTATTGCAAACACTATTTCTATTAATGTTGATCAAGCAAACGGTCATTTCTGGAGTTACTTCATGTAGAGAGATTAGATACATAATAAATATCTTTCATAAGCTTTACGAAAAAGAAACTTGATGTAGGATAATAGTGTTGTTTTTTCATTTGAAACGTAAAACCTGGGTACACTTGTGTCGTATTTGGTCAGATACTTGCTAACAATTGTATAAGTAACGTATAACACCAACTCAATGTAGGCACTAAATTTACGATCACTTCAGAAATGATCATGCGAATAAACATAGGCTCATTGTCCCAAGGAGACATAGCATTCCAAAAACGAGGAATATTCACTCCCTATTAAAAACGCCGTAATATTAATGTGAAAAACTGGAAGTTATCTTACATTTTTATAGAACAGGACCGAATCGATAACTCCTGTATACAAATTTTCAGATTAGTGTCATTTTGAGAACTCCAAATACGTCTATTGTGCGGTTCATATGGAACAGCCTGGAGAATATTCAGTTTCGAGTTGAGTTTGATTATTCCCAATTCGAAAAATTTGAACTTAAGAAGGTATAAGTATCTCACATTGGATCAGAATCCTTCATTGTATGATCGTATTCGACTGTAAATAATTCTGTCTCCTCGGGATGACGAGTCTATGATAACTAGAGATACTATATAAGACAGAGTGGCGACAATAGACCTCAAAAATGGCTGCAATATCCGATTTCCGAACATAATGTTATGACAGTTAAATACGATTATCAACAAAAACAAAGCTCAAATCACAGTTCCTCCTAAGAGGGCGAGAGCACGCCTAATCCTCCAAGAACCAGTTACTCGTGGCATCTGCATTTTGGTTACGTAGAAGACTGAAACTTCAATATCATTCGTAGTCCAGTCACTAAATTGCTAAAAATCTGAAGGATATCTCCCATGTAGTGATGGATTTGCGCCTTCGAAGTGCCCACCTGATGTTAGGTTAGATACCTTTTTGTTATTTTCATTTCATAATCTAAACAATCCAAGACCGAGTCCCAAAAGATGCTTTCTGATAGTTGATATCCAAGAGGTACCGACGTTTCTATAGAGTTTCATGGCTGATTAATGAATGTTTTGTACCCAAAGAGTAAGAAACAGTGACAAACTGACATAGAATGCGTAGAACTGCTGGAGAAAACAAAACAGGCGGAAGCCGTGGTCCAGTCACTTGATAGCTAAAAATCTGAAGGATATCATCTATACAGTAATAAATTTGCACCTTCAAAGTGTTCACCTAATGGTATAGGTTATGTATTTACTATTTTCATCATCTAAATAATCAGAGACTTGTGAGTCTGAAAAGACGAATTTCAATAGTTAATGTCGAAGAGGTACCAACTTATAAAATTTCATGTCTGATTGTTGGATGTTTTGTGTCCAAAGAGCGAGAAACAGTGACAAACTGACATAGAATGCGTAAAATTTCTGGAGAAATCAAAACGGGCGAGAGCTGTGGTCCAGTCACTTGATAGCTGAAAATCTGAAAGGTATCATCCATGCAGTAATAAACTTACACCTTCAAAGTGTCCTAATGTTAGGTTAGGTATTCACTATTTCCATCATCTGAATAATCTGAGACTTGCGAGTCTGAAAAGACGGATTCTAATAGTTAATATCGAAGAGATACCGACGTATATAGAATTTCCTGTCTGATTGTTGGATGTTTTGTGTCCAAAGAGCTCGAAACAGTGACAAACTGACATAGAATGCGTAGAACTGCTGGAGAAAACAAAACAGGCAGAAGCCGTGGTCCAGTCACTTGATAGCTTAAAATCTGAAGGGTATCTTCCTTGCAGTACCTAATAACTTTGCTCCTTCAGAAACAAAATACAGAAAGTACAAAACTACTGTGTTCGATTCATTTTTGGTCTCAGAAAATATGATCATGTTAGACAAAAATTGAAAGAGCTCAATTGGCTGAATATGGAAAGTCGTAGAAAGTTACACTTGGCAACTTACTTACAGAGAGTGATGTAAACAGGTCCGGAAGACATAAAAAGTAATCTGGTTCCCCGGTCTCAAGTTCATTCCGTGAATATAAGAAAAAAGACAACTATTACCATACCACATCATTCGACAACTCTCTTTCAGAAAGGATTCACTTACAATGCTGTTAAATTGATCAATTCATTACCTGAAACTATGATGAACCTTACTAAGTCTGCTTTCAAGCATCGTTTCAAGCAGAATCTCTTAGCGGAACTACCGATCTAATTAGATAATTATTCTGATGTAAATGAAAGGATTTAAAGATGTAAAGGATTGTGGTCATGTAATGTCACCATGTAATTATTACATAATCTTTTGTTACATGTTAACTTTTATGCAGATCATTATGGGGTTAGATGTAAAAGTAGCCTGGCTAAATTTCGCCCCTTAATGATCATTACAATTATTGTCATTGTTTACATCAAATCTTTAGTCGATTCATTATTATTATTATTAAATAATCTGAGACTTGCGAGTCCGAAAAGACGGATTCTAATAGTTAATATAGAAGATATGCCGACGTATAGGATCTCCTGTCTGATTGTTGGATGTTTTGTTTCCAAAGAGCGAGAAACAGTGACAAAGACAAAGACAGGCGGAAACAGCGCCATATTTGAGGTCTGACCAATCAGAAAGCGAATCACTATTGTCGCTACTCTATTTTATAAAGTCACTCTAATGCTAACAACCCAGACCACCCTCCATGCGATCCTTGTTCCAGGTCGACCAAGTCCGAGAAGCTGTACCCGTCGATGCTGCATCGGAGCGGCGAGGCGGAGGCCGAGCCTTATTATTGTCTGCCGATCGGCAGCCTGAGCCACTGGTCGCAGCCAACCAGTCCGGCGCCGGGCAGCGCCAGGACGTTCCCGCTCTCCCCTACGCATGCCGGCGCGGCGCCCAGGCACAGCATACCGAAGAACGATGACAGTAAGCTTAAAGTCAATAACGATAGATAGACACCGCGATCCATTCATAAATAATGATTAAAAAGTATACGTCGACGATCCTAAACGCCGAACACTGATAAATGAACAATATTACGAATGGTGGGGATGATTGCGCGGAATGATGGCCAGAGAATAGATATATGGTTCACAAGGTGTTAGTGAATAAGTGGAACAAACTTCATATAAACATCCCAGCAAACAATTTTGGTGGGCCTTATGCTGGCCCATAATATGCTGGTCAGAATGGGGAAGTTTCCTTCAGTTGAATTTGTACAAAATGAGTTCGGACCTCTCCAGTTTTATGTCCACGCTCTACAGAATGGCGACCGATAAAGTCCAAGTCGTTTTCATTTTCAAATTAAAGCAATTTCTAATTTTCGTGGAGGCAAACTGTGACGTACATAGCTGATGGTGGAGGATATAGCTAGCGAATAGGTAATGAATAGCTAAAGAATTTAAAAAAATGGAAGAAGAAGTAAAACAGGAATGCAGAGGGTAGTTGGCTTCATTCTCACAGGTTATAGTTTTGTTATTTATGCATTGAAATATCTGGAACAGAGTTCGACCCTAAACGAAAGAAGGAAGTTTATTATTTATATTTGTTCGTTGCCAAATACACCTTGTATGTTGTTAAAGAAGGAAAATAGTGACAGTGTCAGATAATTAATTGATGAATGATTGTAAATGTCAATGAAATATATAAGTGAAAAGAAATAGAATTAACAATGAATCACTATCGGCCACATTCAATGATACTATCCTTCCTAATTTACTGCCATCGGTCAGAACAGAATGAAGCCGACACCCATGGCTCCTTCCTCTTGTTGTGCCTGTCAGTATTTTGAGTGGTGTGGACGGACTCGAAGTTTTTGTTGCTGTTGCAAGATATAATCTGCAACTTTCCTAGAAAATAGATCCGTTTTATTAAGGAACGAATTCATTAGCAAAAAAATGACTGACAAGTTATGAATAACATGTCTTAATATAACGATAGTGAAAAATTATAGATACTATCGCAAAATATTGTAATGATATTCCCCTTGGAGGGGCTTTAGAAACATCAGCAGGAAGCCACCACACCAGCATATTTCCGAACACTCAATATATGCCGCAGTGACAAATAACGTCATAGAAGATTCTGGAATGTTCTGGAAACAATCGATGGAACAATTAGAGAGAGAGGTTTTGTTCTAAGAAGCTTCTAGAACAAAAAGAATGAGACGGAAGATCATTCGAGAACCTTCTCGAACCAAAGCCTGCCAAGTGATCTCATATATAAACTGCCGAACAACTGCTGTCAGGCAATCGAGCAGCGAGTGTCAGAGAGACAGTTTTATACCGCGTGATATAAATCATTTTACATAAATAGTAGTTCTAAGTTCGATATAAATTAGTGTTTCTTTAGTTTAAATAAATCAGTTCGAAAATAAATAGTGTCGTGTTCGCTTCTGCACCCGAATAACGTAACAATATCATAATTTATGTTTATTAGTAATCCACTTCATTTAGCCAATGAGAGATTTATGGGAATTATTTATAATACTTGAAAAGTAGTATTGAAGAACGTATTATATCCCATTACTGTTATGAGTTATTAGTTATTATGCATTCAAAGAACAATTTCCGGAAATCTAGACATATTGATGATGTCGGCAACGTCGTACTGGCACAGAGAATCGTATTTTAACTCTGTGTGAATGTGGATCTTCAGAAAGTAAGTCATAGAAATGGTGGAGGAGCCAAGTTCCTCTTTTATTTATTTTTTTCTTGAAGTGAAATTTGATCTTACGAAAAATAGAAACAATACGTAAATATTGATTTTTCACAAACTTCACAGTGAGATAAAAATCTCAATATAGGAAACTTCCCCATTGGTCAGCACGGCACAATTCCTGTGAACATTGATGGGCCATTGCCAATTCGCGGGAATCAATGGTACCAGGTGGCGCTCGGTTTTCATCGTTCCATGTCAAAGCCACGTCAAAACTGGGGGAAAACAGACTCAATCCTTACTCAATCCAATAATTAGTGCCATTAGCTTGTGTACTGTGTACTAATAAGAGTGATAAGTTTTCAAATTTCTTGACATTAATTGTCAATATTCGATCGAAAACGCCCGTTGTAGATGTTCTTTTGGCAGATATTTTGCTCTATTTAGATGGAAAAATCCGACCAGTAGTGGAAGGAGAAGCAGTTCTCCGTGCTAATCATGTGATTTTGTGTGAGGCAGAAGACTTCAACAAAAGGCACATTTTTGCACTTTGTCTACGAAGTTCGGCGATGAAATCTTTCCCGCATGAAGTAAAATTGAAGTTGGGGTCCAGAGGAATTCCTGTAGAACAATGGATTTGTATTTGTTCCTGCAAAGCAGGACAATCTGGGTATTGTTAGCTGTTCTTTTATATGTCAATTTATTTGCTCGTCATAATTAGTTTGAATTGTTTGAACTATCTCCAATTCTTCACCCGTTCACTATTAACTGAAGTAATTAAAATGTAATAATGTGAAAAAATTACCCAACTCAACCATCATCACTACCAACAGTGTCAACACTTTATGTCATTGACAAGTTTGACTACAGCTACAGCAAGCTGAATGCAATGTAGTCTATGCACTTTATAAATAGACAACTGCTTGTTTTCCCCCAGTTTGAAGTTCGTATTATGTAACCTAGATGTCGTCCACTTCGTGAATCTCGCGAATAGGAGACTCTGGCTGTCATCAGTACATTCAAATTAAAAAAAAGACGACAGCCACGGAATTCGAACCCTGGTTCTCACGCTATTACTTGGTTTATAGATCGAACTTATTCCAACTGAGCTACTACACCTTTCTTGATATTATGATATATGTGTACGGAATTTATTTGCGGTTAACCTCCGAATAGGAATATTTCATTAATATCAATAATTATCATCATCATCATAACAGATATAAATATACAAACGAGATATAAGTGATCATATAAAATCTTATTTTGAGACTCACGTCCATTCAACCATTATTTTAGTATTTATTTAATTTAATTATTGAACAAATAACTTTCTGACAGAAAAGGCTATGGTATAAGGTACATAATTATATACCTATAGGTAAACATAGCATCATTCAAAATATATCAACAACTGTAAATTGGCAAACAAGAATAATATTTGTGAAAAAAAAATGGCATGATTAATTTTATCCAGTTCGCTCAGAAATAATCAGTTTTTTTACTTCATTTTTGAATGTACCTATATTTCTGCAATTTTTTATGTATTGAATTCAGTTAAGGCTGAATGAGTGAATCTTTTTTGTCCGATTATGGAGCTAGCGGCGTCAAGATGAAACAAGTTATATTGCCTAGTTTCATGATTATGAATTTCAGAATTCCGTATCAAAATAATATTCGACTTCAATTTTTTATTTATGATATTATATGATATTTTGAGAGTTTCAATTCTATATATTTCATCTAAAGAATACGTATTTGTTATTTCATACAATTGATTGGTTGGTGTATCAAATGGGAGACGATACAATACTTTTAACGATTTTCTATATAATGTTGATATTTCATTGAAATTATTTTTTGAACAAGATCCCCAAACATTTATTAAATAGTTGATACGACTCAGTATAAGAGAGTAGAGAATCATGTTTGCAATTTTAATATCAAGTTTGTGACATCTTCTCAATGCACCAATAATTGGAGATATTTTTTTTGTCAGAACATCAATATGTATTTATTATGTAAACGAAAAGTTGCCATATTGAAACGAAATTACAAGAAAACATACTTTTTTTACAGTACATGGATCTTCAATAAGTCTGGTTTCGACAGCATCGAGTTTGTATTCGTCTGCGGAAGAGAAACAAGCACACGAAATAAGGAAACTCAGAAGAGAATTGGTCGAAGCTCAGGAAAAAGTGTTTACTCTCACTTCACAGCTCAGCACCAATGTAAGTGATTTCTGCATGTTACACCAACAGTGTTTTTCATATTAGTAGGGGAGCCGGCTGCAGATTTCTACCGCCATCTGATAAAGAAATGACATATCGCCCAAATAAGGAAAGTGAAAACATCGTAGTTCATCGAACGGCACCTGTGCCAATCACTATCCTGAGCAAAATGATGAAAAAATTGCACTTTCCTGTGCGGAAATCCGCACTAGATTTCGCGAATTGATAACGAGATAAAAATTATGCCATCCGGTACCAAAGAATGGTAGATCTCAGAAACCTACTTTACTTTTTTCGAAGAATTTTTTGTCAAGAATATTCTTCAACTAATTAATTTATACCACATTTATTATTGTCATCAATATCCGATTGATAATCGGAACACAAAACGGATGAAATTAAAATAAATTCGAAAAGATAGAAATTATGATGATAGTCTATAGTTGGCTATGATGTAAAAATCATACAACTGCATGTAAGTATGTGAAATGATCTCTTTGAACAAAATATGAAAATATACAGGGTGGCCCATTTGAAAATCGAGAGTTGAGGCCATTTCTGCTGAAACCGGAAGTAATTCAAATAACGTAATTGTATCAGTTAATGCGGAATAAGATGTTATTTGAACCCTTTGTATGTTAAATGATTTGCTAAATCAAAAAATGTGAATATATATATATATATTATATAAAAATAGAGAGTTGAGGTCATTTCTGCTTGAACCTGAAGTGATTCAAAATTTGTAATTTCATCAGTGAATGCGAAATAAGATGATCTTTAAACCCTCCAAATTTCATAATTCTATCTCAAGTGAGTGAGAATTTACAGAGGCGGCCCGGTTCTAGTCGCTACCCAGTATA
Source organism: Phaedon cochleariae (assembly GCA_918026855.4). Lineage (NCBI taxonomy): Eukaryota > Metazoa > Arthropoda > Insecta > Coleoptera > Chrysomelidae > Phaedon > Phaedon cochleariae. Next base: position 38,889,910 of record OU896718.1, on the reverse strand, counting down.
CAGTATAGTATTAGCTAGGAAAGTAGTTGTTTTCCTACCGAAATCTACTATTGTTGTTCATTCAATGAACATTGTGTGAAAATGACTTTGAGCTTTTATATTTATATACGATTACCCCATACTTACATGATATAATTATGTTGTGACCTTGACTCCGAAAACAAGAATACTGAAATGACGCTCCTAATATCCTGAGTTTTCATTGAACGGTTTTTAAATAAGAACCTGAAGAATAGTATATTATTCGACGAGCGTGTAATGATGGCCATTACTCATGAGAATGAAGTCTCTCCTCTCTTGACATATCCTATTTTTTCAATTCAGTCTTGTATTAAACGTTGACGAGTTGATCAATGACTGGCAGAAAGGTCAATATAATATGGCCGTTGTCGCAGACAATAGTCTTCGAAAATGCCAATCAGCGGATACAATTTTATAAAGCGAAAACTCGTCTCTGCTACCAGGTCCGGATTTCCGCCTAGGCCAACCAAGAAGACCCAGCCAAGAACAATAATTATTTTCTTCAATAAAACAAAATAATTACTAGATAGAAAAAATAAAAGATTTTGTAAACTAATATTATCAGATTTTTCATCTGATGTTGTGTATTTCCATGAAAGATTTGGATTGAAAAACAGTGGGGACGATATGTTATAACCCTAGATACCTATTGGCAGAGTTCGAAATTTTTCTGGAATCAAGCATATAACGCCAAGATGATAATGATAACGATATTTGCACTAAAGTCTCTTATCAAGAATAGGCAATGAAATGACCATTATCTTGGCACAAAAAGGTCATAAATTCGATCGTGGCTGGGATGAAACATGCCAAATATTTCTCAAGAAAAGACTCTATAATACAAGCTGATTCACGGTGGATGGCACATTAGACGTTTCTGGTTAACCAGACAACGGATCATTTTGAAAATTTAATGGAGGGCATATTCGGACATTCTCTAGCCAACTAAAATATTTTCGACCATGCGGTGTTGCCGCTTCTATTAGAAAGCAGTAGCAACTTTGATTTTTCAAATGGAACACTCTGTATTTTATTGCATTTTTAGATTCTCCCTGGAGAGCAGATTTCATCGATGCATCACACTTGGGGTCTAGCGGGAATGATTACAGAGATATAGGGTGTGAAAAATCGACATTTTTCAACTTTAGGAATTTTTTTTGTCGAAACTATTCATTATTGGTCAAAACGGCTCACATGTCCCTATCTCAAGTTTTGATCAATTATCTACTAACATTTAATTGAAACAAATACAGGGTGGTGCAGAATTCAGAATCTTGATCACCCGGTATATATGTCCTCACGATATTCTCTGAACATTACAGGATATCCCGTTTCGTGGGAACCAGAACATAAAAAAATCTGTGTACATTACGTGTTCGGTCTCTGGGAATTGGACTGATCCACTTACCCACTCGTCTCTCTTCGGGAAAAGTACTCTGGAGGACTCTATCACGTGTGTCTGAGTAGCCAACATGACGGGACCTATTCTTGTGTATCTAAGACCGGGCCTGTCTGCTACAATGTGATACTTCGAATACCTAACTGTGCGTCAGCGCGGCGGCCTTTCATTTCGAAAATTATACAGGAAGGAATGCCTTTTGAGAATCCACTAGACAGGTTAGGTCAGTCTGCCGAGTGGTGATTTAATGCCACTTTATGACGCGACGGAAGTTCCAGCAGAAACAGAGTAGCGAATGAATCAGATGATTATCAGATTGATCAGATGTTCGTTACCTATACAAGGTGTCAAGGTCAGGAAATCACTGAAAAATAAATTCTACTTATTCCACTTTATAAATACAGGGTGGAGAGTTTAAATGGAATGGATTCGCTAGCGATGAACTGAATGATTTTTCTGAAAAATAGTTCGCGAGACATGTCAATGTCAACGTCATTTTGCGGGCGATATGAAGAATATGGCCCTTCAGGAGTAGCTGAAATCGCATAAAATCAAAAGTTCAATATATTTTCAACGTTTTTTCATCAAAATTCCGATTTTTAGTGACAGCGATAAAAGGCATTTTCACCAGTTTGCAATAACACATCGTTTCTAACTGTAAATATGGCATAAACACTAAATTTCTTATGCGGCTTTATAGAAACACTGGCATACAATAACAGATAGCAGTTGTGTCGAAATCTCGCCATCAATTATTCAACACTTATTTCAAGCAAGTTTTACATTGAAAACAAAATTGAATTTAAAACTCAAATTTTGATTTAGTGCAACACTCAAACATACAATAAACAAAAATTTCACCAGTACGCTGAATTCCTCTTACCATCTGCTTTCCAATGAGGGCCGCTCACAAGCCATAGGGTTGCATTTGAAAAAAAACATGTATAGGGTGGTTTCAGCTATCCCTGAAGGGATATATTCACGGTATTGCATGACGAAAAAAAGAATTGTTCTGAAATTGTTCTATCCGTCATTCGGTTGCCCCCTTACAAGCAACCCTCAGAAGTCTTCGAGAGTCTTGTGCTAGCAAGGAATGACGGGGGCCTTACCTTTTAACGTGTGATCCCAAACACTTTCTTGGGCCATCAGAAAAATGTCTGCAGTCGATGGGAATCGAACCCACGACCGGCAAGCGAATGCGGATTAGAATATTGACACTCTGTCTGCACGGTTACCTGGCCTGTTTTGAATATTCTGAGAATATTCCTAGTATATTGAACGACAAGAAAGAATATTAAAAAAAAGCTTGCTCCGGTGGAGATGCGAGCATAGTGTCTTGTATTGAGAAGGAATATTCTCGGATATGATTATGAAGATAAAAAAATGGATATTATATTTTTATATAAGTAAAGAAATACATTGAGAATTCGCATTCTCTATGTGATGAAAAAAGCAATTCTTTCTCGGTTCATTCAACAGAAAACAACTACTTTCCTGGCTATATGCCACGACGAACATTGAATTACATCTATTGAACACACATGATAAGAATTTGAAAACAAAATCTTATGAAGTAGAGAATTTGCATTCTCCTTTAAATAAAGATATTATGCACATGATATCATTCTGAATATTCAACAGGAAACAACTACTTTCCTTGCTGTTTGCCATGTCGAACATTGAATTATATCTGTTGAATATCCAAAAAGAGAGCATGAAAAATCAAAATTCTCTCAAATCGAGAATTGACATCATCTCTCTTTTTGGATATTCAACAGATATAATTCAATGTTCGACGTGACATATTGCCAGGAAAGTAGTTGTTTTCTGTTGAATATTCAGAATGATATTATGTGCATAATATCTTTATTTGAAGGAGAATGCAAATTCTCCACTTCAGAAGATTCTGTTTTCAAATTCATATCGTGTGTGTTCAATAGATGTAATTCAATGTTCGTCGTGACATATAGCCAGAAAAGTAGTTGTTTTCTGTTGAATAGACCGAGAAAGAATTAATATTTTCATCACATGGAGAATGCGAATTCTCAATGTATTTCTTAATATATATAGTCCTGAATCGCAGATTCGTGATTAGGTTTTGTCAATTCAGAATTCAATGGAAATAATGAAAAAGTGGTGTGCATAAATCCGCCTTAAATCTTGAATATACTATCGAATGGATTCTGTTCCTTCCAATGCAATGTCATATCTATTATAAATACGCACATCTGCTATGCATATATCTATCTAATTTGATCTAATTGGACATTCTATTCTACATCAATCGTCCGCGAATCCATATTCGGAATTCAATTTATGGTTTTCCGGTTGGAGTTAAACGATTTCGATTGAATCAATGAGAACTGGGTTGAGTTTCGAATTGTACGCGGAATAGTACCAAAACGTACCACAAAATGAGATACGGAAGTCGACAGATTTTTGGATGAACGATCAATTTCATTACGATTGTGGGAACAAGAGAACAATAGACGAGAACACTAATTTGTGGAAAATGTACCATGACATTTTGTGAGCTATTGATGAAAAACTCACATTTTTCAAAAACACACTCCCTTGACCCTTGTATACAGGGTGTCTCATAATTAGCGTGTAATAATTCACCAGCAGATTTTACGATCGAAAATGAGAAAATAATTATGAAATTTTGAAAGTCGGCCAATCTTTTTATGTCTAATAATACGCGATAATAATAATTTCACAATTTCATCCAGAAATGGGTCAAACTGTGTGTGGCCGGTAAAATCACCCCAACCTTTTTGAGTGCGGTTTGTTTTGCAACTTCAACATAGAAATATGAAACTTCAAAGCCTTTTGCATGAAAAGGTTCCCCTTGTTCAACTTAGATAGAAAGTATCGTTTTCTAGTAAAACCGATTTGGAAATTACATAAAAATTCATAATGAAATTACGAAAATTCAATAGTTGAGCGTAGGCCATGAAACACGACCACAATGTTTCTGGAAAAATAATCAAGAGGAACCTTTTTATTCAAAAGGCTTTTAGGTTTCATAATTTCTTACTAAAATTGGGAAAAAACCGCACCCGTAAAAGGGTGATTTTACCCCCCACCCCCACAGTTTGTCCCATATCTGAATGAATTTTTGAAATATTATTATTGCATATAAGAAGATTGGTCGGCTTGCAAAATCAATTAATTTTGCTAACAACAGTTTCGGAGATATAAAATAAAAACCTTCTTCTTATTTGACCTATGTTAATATTTTTCTTAGTTTCGATCGTAAAGTATGTGCTGGTGTAGTATTGGGCGCTAATTATGGCACACTCTGTGTGAATTTTTCTAAATGGGGATTGGTAGTGCAGCTACTAATGTAAGTGATAAATATTCAGGGTGTTGAGATTGAGAATAAAAATTGAGGTAGTACTTTTTCAATTATCATTAGTTTGTTTAGTTACCGCCACTTCGCATGTAAACCTAGAAATTTTGTTTTGTTACCTTCTATAATGAACCCTGCAGGAGTGGAAATATAGGAATGAACACAGGGGCGGACTGGCCCGGAGGGCGGGAGGGCGAAGCCCTCCGCGCCTTTGCCTTGAGGCGCCCCTCAGATACTAAGAAGGTGACGAAAAAAAATACTGTTCTTGTCAGAGTTGTAACAACTATTCATACTGCTGCTATAGAGTACTTTTTTCAACTCTTGGAGCTACTAAAATCCTCTAAGTACTTTCTCGCGGTATCAATAGGTCAGGTCAGCTGAGGTATTTTTCAAAATTGAAATAGGTATATTTTGAATCGATTATGAAATTTTTGGAGTCCAAATAATGTTGATGTCTATATGGAAAAGGGCTTTCTAGTATTTATCAAAAAAAAAGAAACCATCAAAACAAGTGAAAACATCTCATCTCTGCCTAGTGGTTAGTCAGAGTTAGTTCACGCTTATGTTACTGTTGCAATAATGTACCTACTTATCATCACTAATAATTTCATTTTTTATCTCGGTGATATGGAATATTTGGGTTACTTTGGAACGTGTCAAACCGATTTTCAAGAACGAAAATTCGATGAGGTAGTAGTCAGCAAGATATCTTCAGAAATATGGACAAATCCGAAGAATTCAAATTCTCAAGGCCTACTATTGTTAGATGAAGGGGTCGTAATTTCTGAAACGACTATCAGGCATTTTTTCTCGAATAAGTGGTGAGCCTATTCGATTCAAGCATAATATAGATGCACAACATTTGAAAAGAATACCTCATATTCTCTCTGAAATTCTGACCCATTTATCAAACAATAGTACGCCTTGAAAATCTATAGTATTTCAGATTTCTAGACATTTTCGATGAGAGCTCGTTGATTACTATATTATCGAATTTTTGTTTCTGAAAATCGGTCAACGGATTCCAAATTGAGAGGGTATTGCGAGTTGGAAACCCACGCACTGAATATACAGGGTGTCCCAAAACTCAACGTCATCATTTGGACGGTTGATAGTCCAGCTAATGACAAACCAGAATAATCGATATCATAATATGAACACAGATTAGAGAAAATCTAATATTCTCTAAACTGTGATATATCATATAACCTTACTGAAATATTGATAGTTTTGGATATATTGGCACTTTTATGAATTTCGTGGGAATCGAAACCATTGATCGGTATGCGAATGCCGCAGGTATAAAAAAAATTAATAGTGTAGATTCCAATTTTTGATATGCAACACGTTATTACCCTTCTTTTGTGTCATTCATAAAACTTTCATCAATACTATATCGAAATTCGACTCAGGCTTTGAAATTAAGATATGATGACTCCGATCGAAAAGGCCATTTTTTATATTGATTGAAACAAAACTTGAGTCGAATTTGGAAATAAATTATTATTACAATTTTTTCCCATATATGATGCCAACTTTATGAATGACACTGTACATATTGACTTCAATCCAAACGAAATAAAAAATATTGGTGCAATAATTTTAGTCCAAGTGAGCTAATTGAAGTAAATTAACTCATGAATCGGACGAACATTTTTTCCCAAAGATATCGCACCGATTAAATAATGCATCACCAATAATTATATTTTTGATTGTAATCAATAGAAGGGTTATTGCAGGTTGTCAAATAATTATTCTCATCACTCAGTTCGAATATTAATTTATATTATAATTGACAGTTTTGATCTTGACACCCGGACCGCGATATTGAATAATCTGAACCCGCATTCATAACCCTGTATATTATTATTATGTCTGATTTATCGGTTCGTCATCGCTCGCCTGTATAGTGTATAAATGAGGCGAAAATTCCGAATTATGTCACATTCTACCAACCGTAATAATGTATAATTATTGGTAATTATTGATGAATAAGTAGATAATTTTAATTCCTGATGAGATGATAAACGACTGAATCATTATAGAAATTAATATTTCAAGATCAGGATGATATCAGATCAATTTTATAACACAACTTGTTTCTTCTATTCCTGTACCTACCTAAAATTTTATTTCGCGTACTCATACAGGCTGTCCCTGAAAGATCCGTAAAAAATCTTAGCACATGTTTCTGAGGTCAAAATTAGCCGATTTCAAAACCCCTTCAGAAGTTGTTTAACATCGGCTCATTTTGGCCTCAGATTAAGATTTTGTACAGGCCTTTCAGGAACACCCTGTATATGCATTATAAGTGATGACATATACAGCATATTCTCAAAACACTGAACCCTGATATGATATAGTGTTATTTTTTTCAGAGCAAACTAAACTACGCAACATTAATTTTGTCGCATCCCAAAATTATGCCCCTGTTGAAATATGAATAACTTTTTTCTGCTTTGAACAATTTGAATTCGGATCACACTGTTCGCTAGCCCAGTCCTTCAGCTATAATCTCGTACTTTTTCAAAACATAAGGCTCTTCATATAAAATCGCTACAGGGTGTCACCTGAAACTGAGAGAAATTTCGGAATTTTTAAAAGTATCCCAAATGAACAGAAACTTTTTTTTTTCAACTTCGACAGCAGAGGCATGAAGATGATCCCATTACCTATGGAAATTCTTCAAATTGTCTTCATCTCTTTAATTTACAGAGTGATCTCAAAAAATTAACTTTCTGGTTTTGCAGTCATAACTTTTTTCCTTGTCAACCCGTTTCAAAAATCTCATTCTGAAGTTGAAACTTCAGAAGAACAGATATGAAGGTCAGAATTGACTCAAGGTGAACATTATACAGTGTGTCTGCCAAAGGCTGAACCACCTAGAACAGGTCCATCTCACCCCTGCTGAAGTCGAAAATTCAACCGTCAGAAAAATCGTAGGCTTCATCAGAAGTCTAGGGTTAGAGGACCAAAACTAGATAGGGGTAATCACAATAGATCTTCTAGGTCGCAGTGATCGAGAGGGCTCCCAGCCTATACGACCGTTACCACCGATACAACATATTTCACAAAACAGTAATTTTTCCGCCAATTATTTTGATGAATAAACAACAAAAGAATTCGGGACCGTTTCAAAACATACGTGAATCAACGATGAATTAACACGAACTGAAGCGCTAGTCGACAAGCGATAGAATAAAACACTGGCCTCTCTTGGTGACGTCACGAGCTGTTTACGTCAGAGTCTGCTGGCCTTGTTGTATCGGTGGTAACGATACGACCCATCTAGGTACAATCTACAATACAGTGTGTCTGACTTCTAATAGAAGGACTCCTGTATGTTTCGTAATTGTTGAGTTAGGATTCTGAAACTTACATGACCGGAAGATATACTGAAAATGAACGCTATGACCCAGTGGAGTCATCTCCAGTGATAAACACTGCTCGCCAACAGCCATGGAACCACCCAAATTTCCGGAAAATGTTATTAGGAGCCAAGATAGGTTGAATATCACTTCGGATTCGAAATCAGGACGTCCAATTCACTGACTGACTGTACATATTTTTCCTAGAATATCTTCAGTACAGAAAAATTAAATTTTGTCTCACTTCTCATGGAAGCACCCCTGTATCTCACGTAATCATTGAGGTAGGGTTCTGAGATTTGCAGGAGGAAGCGAAAGGGACGTCCTGATTTTGATTTTCAACCTATCTTGCCTCCTCATATCATTTTTGTGGGTGGTTCCATGACTGTTGGTGAGCAGTGTATATTACTGAAGACGAGTCCACTTGGTCATAGTGTGTATTTTCAGTATATCTACCGCTCTTGTAGATTTCAGAATCCTAACTCAACAATTACGAAATATACAGGGGTGCTTCCAATAGAAGTGAGACACACTGTATAATGTTCATCTTGAGTCAATTCTGATCTTCATATCTCTTCATCTGAAGTTTGAGCTTCATAATGAGCCTGAGATTTCATAAATCGGTTGACGATGAAAAAAGTTATGACTGCAAAACCAAAGAGTTATTTTTTTTTAAATCACTCTGTAAATAAAAGAGATAAGGAGACAATTCGAGAACTTTCCCAAGATAATGAAATCATCTACATGCCTTTACTGTCAAAGTTGAAATAAAAAGTGTTTCTTCATTTGGGATACTTTTGAAATTTCCGAAATTTTGCACAGTTTCAGGTAACACTCTGTAGCGATTTAATGAGGAAGGACTGGGCTGGCGAACAGTGTGATCCTAATTCAAATCGTTCAAGGCAGAAAAAAGTTATTCATATTTCAGCAGAGGCAACATTTTGGGGTGCGACGAAATTAGTTTTTATAATTGGAGCCAAGTTATCAGTGTCAACTTTGATATGCTATTCAGAATGTTGTGAAAAATACATTTCTTAACACTCTGTTCTGGTTTTAAATTGTTTTTCGGTTCGTCAAATTAACATATCAGTTTCCTCATAATAAGGGTGTGTTTGTGTATATTGTATATTAGATGATGTAAGGGTGTTTTTGTTATGGCAATGGTCTGGTTAATGTTTACATCAATCTATACTTCAAACATGAGTGGGGTGAATGCCTGGGTATCTTCTTCCGAAGTACTGGCCAATTAAACTAGTATCTGAAATTTCCTATACTCACTCCTGACATTCGAGATATTTTTGATAAATTGTGTAAAAAGTTCCATGAAAATTAATTCAAATATTGTCAAAATTATTTTTTACCCATCAACACTAGAACATTCCATAATTACATTTTCATAATGAATCAGATCGTGGGGATGTGGTATAATATGATGTGTATCGACATGCTTGTTTAAGTTGTTTGACTTTCGTTCATTTCTTTAAATTACTCTTATTTAACTCAGACCAGGGAAGAATCCCTCTTATCCTCGTATCTATATCATGAAACAAAAAAAATAATAATAATGAGAGCGGTATTGACGTTTGCTGCTGCGAACAGCCCCTCGGCCACAAATAAGTCTCAGAAATACATTCTGAGTTTTTTTTAATTCTACTAAAATAATTAATAATGTCATTATTCCAGATTTGTTGGGATTTTCTCTGCGTTTAAAGAATTTTTCACTAGCTTGTCAGTTACAATTTGTATTGAAAAAGGTTTGTTGAAGAGAAATATAGGTACATAGAAAAATATCAAATCTTCACTTAGCTTTGGACGTTTCGGGAACGAATCTGCTCCCTATTTCAACATGAAAAATGGTTAATTGAATAACAAATTCGTATCTGTCCTGAAATTGTTCAGTCTTCAGTGACAATAATTGGTGACGTTGGCAATCAAATGAGTTACAGGATGTTTTCATTGATTTATCTTGAATTCACCATTTTCGTTTTCCGATTTCAGTAGTTAATACCATGTGCTATCTATATCAACTGAACAGGAAGCAATGCTATTGTCTCCGTTCAGAAAAATGCAATTCCATGCATTCCTTATTTTTCTCTTCTGGTTGTTATCTTCTTTTCCAATGATTTGAATATTATTCCACTCTGCCATACGTTGTCCGTCTTCAGTATGCGATGGGTTTTGTTTTCGAAAACATTTTTTGGCACTTACGTATCTTTCTCTGAAAAATACGGATTTGATAATCAAAATGTGAACAAACCATTATTTATCAAGATATTGCGCTATGAAGTTACAAATTCCACCTTATTTTCCGCCTGTTTTCTGGATCGCATTTAGAACAATTTGTCTTTCTTTTTTCATCATTGGGCAATTTATACAGGGTGTCCGCTAAAAGGAGGTCAATCCATTAACCACATATTCCTTGAACAAAAACAATATGAGTTTCTAGATACCATTTTTCATTTTAGCCCTTCATATTCGATATACAGGGTGTCAAAGTTAGAAATTAAAAACTGTTTTTTTCTAATTACTCCCGTATTTGATAAGATATTAATCTCAGAATCGGTACAATATCTTATCAAATAGGCGAGTCATTAGAAAAAAATAGTTTTTAATTTCCAACTTTGACACCCTGTATATCGAATATGAAGGGCTAAAATGAAAAATGGTATTTAGAAACTCATATTATTTTTTTTCAAGGAATATATGGTTAATGGATTGACCTCCTTTTAGTGGACACCCTGTATATATCACAATGATGTACGACACATTTTTTTTCTATTATATGAGTCAACTAGAAATATGATTTTTTTGTGATTTATCCATATTTAGTGAGAAGAAGGTAGAATATCATTTAAAGTAATTGACATTGTTAGGGGCAAGGTTTTGATAAGCAGGGTTCATGCAAAAGATAAAGTACTTGCCACTAACCCTCCCAGCTGCTCAGTTAGGGTGTGGGTACGGTTCATGTATTTTTGAATTATATGGGTAACAGTATATAATGAAGGGGTAAATTTTCCGGTGCGCCACTGATTTTTCGCTAGCCAAAATCAGAAACCACCCTGATGAAAGGGATAAACCACTGCTATCGGTAGAGTCAACAATTTACAAATATCTGGTAAAATTTTCAAGTACCCTGGGGTTGATTAATGAAGAAATAATAGTCATACACCTTGAAACTATCTATTCAAATCATATGATAACACCATATATAGTTATGTAAGTGAAGTAGCATTCAAGGGAGCATTCAGATTTCAGATATATATAGTTTTGTATATTAAATTGATACAAATATAGGGAAGGTCCTAAGGAGGGCTATTCATGTGACGTCACGGGGATAGCGTACAACTTAATATTGACTGTAAAATATTATAGAGGTATATGGGGCATTCCCTTATGTTTTATGGTTTGACAGACTTATCTGAATGCTCAGTGGAGCTCCTATGGCGTTACTTATGATTGAATCCCTCTTCTCTCTGGTCAAGGCAATCAGGCCTCAACTGGAAGACTGCTCGTTGTCGAAGACACAGCAAAAACTGCAGGTATTCTTGTTAACCAATGTAGAAAACTCTAGACAAGTAGTGTAGATGTATATGATATATACCAGCACGAGTCTATGGTCCAGACATACAATGACCAGGGACTAGGGTGAACAGTAGTACTATAGTACTAATAGTGGGATGAAGCCTATGCCTAGGGCAAGAACTAGGAGTAGGACTAGAATTAAGACTAGGACTAGGACTAGGACCCTAAAAATAAACAATACTAGTCTGAGTTCACTTCAATTGATTGCATAATGATCATGCTGACTGACAAAGATAATACTAACCTCTTTTGTAGCTGAGGGTTATTTTAACAATTCCGATGTTGTGGATTGTCTGTGTCAGTTATTTCCACAATGGTACTTGTTGGATAGACAAGACAGGAGCTCTGAAGTTATAAAAAGAAACTTACAAGTCTGAAAATATTAACCTCAAAAAAAACTTACTTTGGCTTTATATCCTGCAGAGCAGAAAATATGATTTCATTCAAAATACAAACATCCAATATTGGTCCGATACGTAATGAATCATATAATGCTGAAATTCTCCAAATCCATACAGAGATGATCGAATAATTCGATGGAGATATTTCAATCGGCCATACACTCCCACAAGTACCAAGGAAGAATCAAAAGTGAAAAATTGAAATGTCAGTCAGATATCAAAAATATGAAATGTCACTGCTGTCAATTGCATCGATTTATAGTGATTTATACGCGAAACTGATTCCTTAGATCATACAGGAATCTGAGAATAGTTCTGTGACATATTAAACTTAAATGAACGACAGTATTTTCGTGATGACTGATGGCTGGCGCTGAATAATTTATAAGGATGGTGCGAGCAGATTCCAAGTGTAAAATCATCCATGAAACTTTTTATCGTGAGTTCGGATCCTACACTCAGTTAAAGTTTATAACAACCACTGAGGCATTTACTCAGATCTCGAACTAAACTGATATTCATCCGGAATAAATACTCGACAAACAAAATCTGATCAGTGCTTACACCATCCGGATAAACATTTGATGAACAACTATTCGTGTTGCTACTGAGGAAAAAGTTACGGTTTCACAACTGCTTGCAGACATTCGTGTTCTCAAGACGAACTATCGCTGACGTATTATGGACCCATCTCGGGTCAGAAAGAAAGTATCTGTACTAAGAAAATATCTCACATGTTATCTGTCAACTCCGTCATTGAATATTGACTTATATTTGTCAGAAATCGATTGTCAATTGATTTAATCATTGAAATAAAAATAAAGTAAACAATGATGGATCATTATATTCAAATGATATCTTACTGAGCACATGATATAATGTATGCGAAATTGTTTGAAATAAAGGTGAGTACAGTGAGGCGAAATACTGAAAGATAGTTCATAATACAGCATAACATGAAGTTATCATATAGCACAGTGAACATGATACCGAGTGTGACATCGATCTGATACTTAAGAACACGAAATTCAATGATTCCAGAATAATAATAACGGAGAATTCGTAGTGCAAAATAAAACCGTAACAAATCCCCCCTCCACTCCGGGAGGCATTAAAGTTCCATGGACTTTAATGACGATAAGAAATTCCAAATGCAAACACGAAAACTTTAAATATTGAAAGCCAACAGATCAAAGGAAAAAAAAATTAGCTTCACATTTTCAATCAAGTTGAACTCAGACCAGTAGAGATATTTATTACAAAAATATAAGTTGCCATAATGCTATATGCAACAACAAACCTACTGAAAGTAGTGAATCTGTAGTAGAACTCCACGGTTTCTACTACTTTAAAGTAGTCAAGTTAAAGGCTACGCTGTGGTCCATCTGCAGGGGTCGCCACGGTTGAGATTCGGACCGGGTTCAGAGGGGTCTTCGCGTAAAGATGAGGAGTCGCGCCGGTGATCAGCTCCGAATCTGGTCCAATCCGAATCGCAACACGCAGACGTCCAGCTGCAAAAGAACCACAGGAGTGTAAAACTCGTCTACGTTGTTGGATGACCGAAAAAAGAAAAATTAATTTAGAAATTTTGGGATATATACCCAGGACCTCCAACAAGCCCTAGTGTGATATAGGACACACCAGCCTGAAACAGCTCTGACGCTGGAATAAACATAAAATCTCCATAAACAAAAATATATTCGGGATTGTTCCTTGACCATAACACCGCGGACAATCTTGCGGCTCAACGGTTCCGAAGGAATCAAAGTAGGGTGAAATGAGGCCTCAGCACTGTGGCGGGCGCCCGTAGGCAACTCGCGATTCCGCCGGGCCAAGTCCTCACGACACATCTACCCAATTTCAACAGAACGTGCCATTGAAGGTAGTCGGTCCGCAACCAGCCCGCGCCTGTTACGGTTAGGTCCCTACCAAAAAAAAAGTCATTAGCAAAGTTACAAAAAAATATATTGGAGTTAAATGCGCCTGATTTTATGTCAAGTTGGATCTTGGTTCTGGTGATGACGTAGCAAGAAGGGAGAGATCAAACAGCTCAGTTTCAGATTTACCTGTGACAACAAACTGGAAAAAGTATCCATGCAAAACAAAATGATCTACGAAGGAGGATGAGTATTCAATCTATCAAATCCCTCACTGGAGGATATCAGTGCTCATGTTGACAAAAATAGCTCCAAAATATGCAACAGTGCAAAGCTAAAAACCTAAATACAAAAGCACTGAAGATGACTGTAAGAATATAAATCCCATGACTAACAAATAGCAACAAAAGGAGTTTCAATGAAGAAACAAAAATTCTATACAGTCTGATTAATACTCATTCAACCTATTGGTAGACTCAACACAAAAAGTTGCAAACAACAATATGACATGGCATACGAAAATATCCAGTTGTGTGACACTGAAATCATAGGATATCAACTCATATTAGGTAGCGGTAACTCAAGAATGTACCCAAAGTGCAACAGACGTACAAAGTTCACTAAATATGGAAAAATTAGAGAATACCTAGCCACCATCGACAAGTTGACATAACAATCGAAAGGTTGACACAATATCTGCAAACAGCAAAAAATCGAACAGAGGTGTCTCTGTCGTGGTCTTGAGTTTATACATTGCTGTATAAGCTACCACTAATTGGGAACTGTGTCAGTTCAAGTATCTTTAAGCAAAAGCTAGGGATAGCCAACTTCTACCCCGAGGTTACTATTTGCAGAGAACAAAAATCAAACAGAGGTGTTTCTGTCGTGGTATCGAGTTTATACATTGCTGTACAAACTACCACTAGTTGGGAACTGTATATAGTTCAAGTATCTTTAAGCAAAAGCTAGGGATAGCCAACTTCTACCCCGACAAGGTAATCTGAAACTGAGTGATATGCTAATACTGAGTGATAGGCTAATAGTGTGTGGATGGATCAAAGAAAGATGGATTAGTCAGATGTTTCATCATCTGGTGGATGCGATTTCAAGTCCTTACCGTGCCATACAGACGTTTTCCCTTTATCGTCTCTCAACGCATATGTCCAAGGTGATACAATTTTGACAATAGTGAACGGTCCAAGGTATTTTGCGGATAATTTTGCCGTGAAGTTTTTAGATGCATCCGAGATTGCATAATTTCGTCTCAAAACCTTTTGTCCTACAGAAAATTTCACAGGTCGCCGACGAAGATCATAATGCTGCTTACTCTTCTGATGGGCCTTCATAATTCGGGCTTGAACATCCTTATAAATACGAGAGAATGCATTTTTCTTATCTTCGGCAGAACAAACTGGAAAAGGAGAGTCACCAGGAATGTAAATTTCGTTTTTCCCATCAAGAGATACTTCACGCCCAAAATTAACAAAATTTGGAGTTAAACCAGTCGTTTCATGTTTGGATGACCGAATAGCATAAGCAATCTTCTGAAGATACAAGTCCCACATCTTATGATTTTTCGAAACATATGCCGTGAGCATAGTTTTAATAACACGGTTCACTCTCTCAGTAGGATTAGACTGAGGATGATAATTAGCAGTATAAGCAATATCATAATTGTAGGTTTTTGCGAGATCTTTGAAAAGTTTACTTTTAAATTGAACACCGTTATCTACAATGATTGTTTTGGGTGCGCCAAACATGAGAACGACTTGCTCTTCCATAATTTTGACTACATTACTCGCGGTAGCAGATCTTAAAGGAAAAAGTAGAACAAATTTACTGAATGCATCACATACAGCCAAAATATATGCAAATCCCTTTGAACTTCGAGGCAAGGGGCCCATTAAGTCGGCACTGATAAGTTGCCATGGTTTGTCAGCAGTGGGAGTCTTACTCAACATATGCCCTGACAATGGTTTCTGCTCAGGTTTGATCGAATTGCAAACTTGACAACGGCGAACGTACCTTGTCACATCAGACTTGAGTTTTGGCCAAAAATATTTGTTTGCAATACGAGCTACTGTCTTATAAATACCAGCATGACCTGCTACAGGATCGTCATGATGTCTTTCAATTATTCCTGAGCGTCTTTCCTTGGGGACAACTAATCTCCACTCATCAGCTGGACTTGACAGTTCAGGGTATGGGGAACGAACAAACTTGAAAACTTGATATTCATCGTTCACACGAAAACAAGGATAACGAGCCGGGTTCTGCCTTATTCCATTTGCTAACTTCTGGTACCATCGATCAGTACTACTCGAGCAATCGAAATTCTCGGAATCTTTCAACTTTAAATTATCGACATCCACAGAATCAACAGAAATAGGAACAGACCTAGACAGAAAGTCAGGACACGCATGCTCAGATCCACGACGATGAATAATCTTGTAATCAAATGGTTGAAGACGCAATGCCCATCGACCTAACCTACCTTGAGGATCTTTCAAACTATGAAGCCATTGTAAGGAATGACAATCACTGATGATGATGAAATGGTAGCCTTCCAGGTAATGCCGGAGTTTCTCCACTGCCCAAATAACAGCTATACACTCTCGTTCCGTGGCACTATATTTTCGCTCCTGAGCAGTTAATGATCGAGACAAATATGCAATAACCTTCTCACCATCATCAAAGTTTTGGCTCAAAACAGCTCCAATTCCATAGGCTGAGGCATCAGTTTGGACATAAAAAGTTCTACTAAAATCTGGACATGTAAGAATAGGTGCACTAACCAAACATTCTTTCAAGAAACGAAAAGATTTTTCGCATTCTTCAGTCCAGCAATATTTGACATTCTTCTTTGTTAGATTACATAATGGTGCTACGATTGACGAAAATTGAGGTACAAACCTCCTATACCATGAAGCGGTACCAATAAACTGTCTCACCTGTTTTGGTGAAGTAGGGGCTCGAATATTCAAAATAGCTTCCACCTTGGAAGGATCTGGACGCAGTCCATGACGATCAACTATATAGCCCAAGTACTTCAACTCAGGACGGCAAAAATGACATTTATCAAAACTAACAGTCAACCTAGCAGAATGTAATCTATCAAATACTTTACGTAAAGTTTCCAGATGAGTATCAAAATCCTGAGAAACGACGATTATATCGTCCAAATATACTAGAACTGAAGGGGACGAATCTGGGCCTAACACAGTTTCAATTAAACGTTCCCAGGTCGCTGGAGCATTAGTCAATCCAAAGGGCATCACTTTAAAACGGTAAAGTCCACCAGGTACTGTAAACGCGGTATAGTCTCTAGAAGACTCCTCTATAGGTACCTGCCAGTATGCACTCTTAATATCCAATGAACTCATGTATTTTGCATCCCGAAGTTGGTCTAAAATTGCAGAAATATATAGTAAAGGGTAAGCATCTTTAACAGTAACTGAATTAAGTTGACGGTAGTCCACGCAAAAACGGTATGATCCATCCTTCTTTTTCACCATGCACACAGGGGAAGCCCAAGGACTTTTACAAGGTTCTATTATATCTCGTGACAACATATCTCGGATTTCATCATCAATAACTTGTTGTTTGACAGGAGACACCTGATAATAGCGTTGTTTGATCGGCTTGGTATTTGGGAGCAACTCTATATTATGAGCAACTAAGTGTGTTCTACCTAAGGAAGTACCCATTAAATCCTTCATTTCATCAACCAAACCTTTAAGTTGTTCTTGTTGAAAAAGAGAGAGCATCGAATTATCTTCTATTCCACAAATTTCAATTGAAGCTGGACAATCTTTAGAAAAATGTCAAACTCTTTGTCTCAAATCTGGGATTATATTCATGGACCTCCAGAAGTCGATACCTAAAATTAATTTCTGAGGCAACTCAGGGATAACTAAAATATCAATAACACATATTTTGTCAACTAAGCACAGAGGCGTGGTCACAAACCCAATACTTCGACAAATTTGACCATTAGCAACTCTGCACTCACTGACAAAACTTTCAAGCTTAAGTCCCAGTTGCTTCAGAAATTCAAAACCAATACAACCAACAATAGTTCTGGAAGCTCCAGAATCCAATAATCCAGTTATAGGACACCCTAAAATAGAAACATCAAGGTATGGACGTTCATCACCCGAAACAGTAGACAATACATAATCAAGAATAATTTGCTTCCTAGAATCTAACATAGAAATGGTCAAATCATTTGACTGAGGAGAAATTACTTGACCATCTAAGATCTCCTCGCAGAGTTTTCCGGAACATTCCCATTTGATGGTCTTGGTCTGGGATTTTGATTCCTATTCTGATTATTATTTGATCTGCTTGTACTAGGCCTAGAACATTTTGGGCAATCACGGACCGTTACATTAGGATTCCCACACTTGAAACAAAATTTCTTTCTAGGTGCCAAACATCCCTTGAATGTATGATTGTCACTACCACAATTAAAACAACTAACCACAGATACTTCAGCTAAATCTGAGGCCAAGTCTGATATGGAATTACAATTATTATCTGAGGAAGAAGACGCATAAGCTAACTCTGGAATGAGAGATCTATTCTTAGGTGGTGGGGGTATATAAGATCTTGCTAAGTCTCGTTTTTCATCAAGGGAACGACAAAGTTCAATAAGTTCAGTAATTGAACCTATTTGTCTAAAAGCCAAGAATGGTTGATAATACGGATCAATCCGCTCTACTATTAAAGTAAGCTGCACTTCTTCTGACACAGGAGTTTGCATTTTATTAAAGAGACTTTTCATACTTGCAACATACAAACCAATGCTCTCTTTAGGACCTTGTGTCCTACGTTTAATATCTTCAAATAAATCCTTGTCAAAATTAGCAGGCAAGAACTGCTGTCGCATTAATCGAACCAAAGATTCCCAATCAGTAGCCCATTCTTTAACTAAATTATACCAAGTATATGCATCACCCTCAAATAGATCCGCAGCATCCCTGAATAAAACCGATTTTGTTATACCACGTGACTTTCTCATCGCACCTACTTTCTCAACAAAAGTACAAAAAGACATCATACCAGGCTTTCCTGTAAATTTCAGACCCCAGTCACGAACTGGAACAGGTCGAACTTTCACAGGCTCATCTTCATCACTGGAAGAATCACTAGAGCTAACAACAGAGCTATGAGCATTAGGTGCTGCTAAAGATTGTCTTAAAACCGAAATATCAATGACAGAAGGATCCTTATGACCTTTTCGAGCCTTTTCTTGCAATTTATCCAATAACAATAACAATTGCACTCGATAATCAGCCTTAAGTTTCTTCTGTGCATCATCTTGAGGACTACATCTATTTATACGACCTAAGATATGAGCAATTTTTGAACATATACCTTTATATCTGTGATCTCTTTCCGTGCCTGAGAAATCATCAATAAGATTCTGTAAAGTACCAATATTTTCAGAAATAGCTGCAGAATCTTCAGAAAATTTGAAAGGATATGCAGAGCTTTTGATAGCTAGGGTAGTTTTTTCCAAAGATAGAGTTTTCCTCAATGCTACTCTAAGATCAGCAACAGTTAAATCAGTGCCATCACCAAGACCTCGAATTTGTGCTTCATATACCAACTCTTCTCTAGTCAAACAACCAACATCTAATTTTATTTTGGTCGAAGTCATTTCAAAAAAAATCTTAAAAATCACCGAAAAAAAATTAAAAGTATCAAAATCTTACTCACAATTACCCTAAATGTAAGAAAATACAAAAATTAGAAAAACGACGTCTGGCGTCGGCAGGCGTCGGTGAGCGTCGGAAGTTGAAAACTGTATAAAAATGACCACGATAGCGAAATATATCGAAATTAAGCACTTTTTAAGGATCGACGCTGGGCGTCGGTAGGCGTCGGTGGTTGAAAATAGTTTAGAAATGACCACAATCCCAAAATATATCGAAATTAGTCACTTTCTAATAATCGACGCTGGGCGTCGGTAGGCGTCGCTACGTAAAATTCAAAAAATCCAACTTGAAAAAATCAAAATTCAAAATACGATAAAAAAAAAATCGTGTGGAGAATCAGCAATAGCTATTCTCAAAAATAAATGTTTGACAAAATGAAAAGTGACCTTGAGAATACCAAAAATTCCACAAACCAAACAAAATCACAAGCACTTCTGTAGACGCCGAAATGATCTATACTTATAGTCTACCAGAAGTCAAGTGCAAAACTAAAGCGAAAAAAAATTCTCAAGTCACACTTCAATTTTCAAAACACAAAACAAGGGTAGTACCTATCAGAGGTTTTCAATCTCAATTTTCAAAAGAATTGGATGTAGGATCTCAAATCAGAAAAAAAAATAATCAAATCAGAAACATTGATTTCCTATCACCAATTCAGAAAATAAATAGGTACTATGACTATGTTTTCTTCAAATTACAAAAAAAACATTATCCAACCCAAGGTACCTGATAAAGAAAAATGAAATAATTACCAGTTTTTCACTTAAAAAAAGGTGGGCGCCAATCTGTTAGGGGCAAGGTTTTGATAAGCAGGGTTCATGCAAAAGATAAAGTACTTGCCACTAACCCTCCCAGCTGCTCAGTTAGGGTGTGGGTACGGTTCATGTATTTTTGAATTATATGGGTAACAGTATATAATGAAGGGGTAAATTTTCCGGTGCGCCACTGATTTTTCGCTAGCCAAAATCAGAAACCACCCTGATGAAAGGGATAAACCACTGCTATCGGTAGAGTCAACAATTTACAAATATCTGGTAAAATTTTCAAGTACCCTGGGGTTGATTAATGAAGAAATAATAGTCATACACCTTGAAACTATCTATTCAAATCATATGATAACACCATATATAGTTATGTAAGTGAAGTAGCATTCAAGGGAGCATTCAGATTTCAGATATATATAGTTTTGTATATTAAATTGATACAAATATAGGGAAGGTCCTAAGGAGGGCTATTCATGTGACGTCACGGGGATAGCGTACAACTTAATATTGACTGTAAAATATTATAGAGGTATATGGGGCATTCCCTTATGTTTTATGGTTTGACAGACTTATCTGAATGCTCAGTGGAGCTCCTATGGCGTTACTTATGATTGAATCCCTCTTCTCTCTGGTCAAGGCAATCAGGCCTCAACTGGAAGACTGCTCGTTGTCGAAGACACAGCAAAAACTGCAGGTATTCTTGTTAACCAATGTAGAAAACTCTAGACAAGTAGTGTAGATGTATATGATATATACCAGCACGAGTCTATGGTCCAGACATACAATGACCAGGGACTAGGGTGAACAGTAGTACTATAGTACTAATAGTGGGATGAAGCCTATGCCTAGGGCAAGAACTAGGAGTAGGACTAGAATTAAGACTAGGACTAGGACTAGGACCCTAAAAATAAACAATACTAGTCTGAGTTCACTTCAATTGATTGCATAATGATCATGCTGACTGACAAAGATAATACTAAACTCTTTTGTAGCTGAGGGTTATTTTAACAATTCCGATGTTGTGGATTGTCTGTGTCAGTTATTTCCACAATGGTACTTGTTGGATAGACAAGACAGGAGCTCTGAAGTTATAAAAAGAAACTTACAAGTCTGAAAATATTAACCTCAAAAAAAACTTACTTTGGCTTTATATCCTGCAGAGCAGAAAATATGATTTCATTCAAAATACAAACATCCAATATTGGTCCGATACGTAATGAATCATATAATGCTGAAATTCTCCAAATCCATACAGAGATGATCGAATAATTCGATGGAGATATTTCAATCGGCCATACACTCCCACAAGTACCAAGGAAGAATCAAAAGTGAAACATTGAAATGTCAGTCAGATATCAAAAATATGAAATGTCACTGCTGTCAATTGCATCGATTTATAGTGATTTATACGCGAAACTGATTCCTTAGATCATACAGGAATCTGAGAATAGTTCTGTGACATATTAAACTTAAATGAACGACAGTATTTTCGTGATGACTGATGGCTGGCGCTGAATAATTTATAAGGATGGTGCGAGCAGATTCCAAGTGTAAAATCATCCATGAAACTTTTTATCGTGAGTTCGGATCCTACACTCAGTTAAAGTTTATAACAACCACTGAGGCATTTACTCAGATCTCGAACTAAACTGATATTCATCCGGAATAAATACTCGACAAACAAAATCTGATCAGTGCTTACACCATCCGGATAAACATTTGATGAACAACTATTCGTGTTGCTACTGAGGAAAAAGTTACGGTTTCACAACTGCTTGCAGACATTCGTGTTCTCAAGACGAACTATCGCTGACGTATTATGGACCCATCTCGGGTCAGAAAGAAAGTATCTGTACTAAGAAAATATCTCACATGTTATCTGTCAACTCCGTCATTGAATATTGACTTATATTTGTCAGAAATCGATTGTCAATTGATTTAATCATTGAAATAAAAATAAAGTAAACAATGATGGATCATTATATTCAAATGATATCTTACTGAGCACATGATATAATGTATGCGAAATTGTTTGAAATAAAGGTGAGTACAGTGAGGCGAAATACTGAAAGATAGTTCATAATACAGCATAACATGAAGTTATCATATAGCACAGTGAACATGATACCGAGTGTGACATCGATCTGATACTTAAGAACACGAAATTCAATGATTCCAGAATAATAATAACGGAGAATTCGTAGTGCAAAATAAAACCGTAACAACATTTGACATCTCGTATATTTGGATTGACTATTGATTAAATAATGGCCATCATCTGCTATGCTTGTTCACTAAATATGGAAAACTCGACAAAAAATCATATTTCCTGTTGAATTTTCTACATGAAAATGTGTCAGTGAAGTACATCATGAGTATATAAAGTGTATAATGACAAAATAAGAAGAGCAGGTAGCTGTAAAAGCATCCAAAACAAGGGGAAAAAGAAGGCGAAATTTTGAACTTTTTCTCGAAATATCTCGATAAATAGTGGTTTGTTCACATTTTCATTATCAAATTCGTGTTTTTCAGACAAAAATACGTAAGTATCAAAAAATTTTCGAAAAAAAAAACATTGCATGATAAATGCAGTTTTACCGAAACTGTAGTTCCTGCAACAAAAGCAAAATCGATAACGTATTGTAATCTAGTTGATTGATATACCAGGTTATGTTAGGTTAGGTAATCTAACGTTACGACTATATCGCATGTTATGTGAACTCCAACTACTGAAAATGAGCTTCTGCTCCAATGACTATCTACTACCAGGATGAACTGTATTACCATAGATTACGTAGTTTTAGACGCCACTCGCCAGACAATCAGTCTGTTTCAAGCTAAGGTCGAGTTCGGTACGTGTGTGTCTATGCGTGTTAAGTTATTACGTCAGAGTATCGTCATGGTGGCGGCAAATATAAATTTCAGTGTTCAACGTGCTTGAATAATCATATATTTTGAATATTGTTCGGAAGGTACCTACGAGGCACCTGTTACATAATCAATTTTGAATATTTGGAATATTTCAACTTGGGGTGCTGGTAACGTGAAATCAAAATCGAATCGGTACTAGTGAATAATATTATATTATTTCTGTGACGGGAAAAAAGTTTGAAAGTTCATCTCTGTTGACAGGTTATGGAATGTCACTTTTCATTAATTACTTTTCTTCACGGGAAAGAAGTGACTACTTTTTCCCGGATATACAGGGTGTTAGTGAATAAGTGCCACAAACTTCAGGGGATGATTCTTCCTAATATTTAAGGAAATAAAGTTTACATGAACATGTGTCCTAACTTGCTTCGTTTTCGAGATACAGAGGGTATCAATATTTCCGTGAAAAATCTTTTTCCTATTCAGTTCTCAATTGTGTTTTCATCAATTTCAATAAAACGTTGTGGTTTAGTTAATAGTAATATGGAGCTTCTTCTAGTGCAATTAGATTCGAAATGATATTTCCAGTGGCGTCACAGAGGGTAAATCTATCGATATTCATGGTGAATGTCATTGTACGTCACCGATTTTATATTTTTATTAGACTGAACTATTGAAATAACAACTTTTTTATCCCCTGTGTGATTTTTGTATCTTGCTCAGTTTTTGAGGAAACAATTAAAATTCGATATGGCTCAAAATTTCAATGTAGGTGTTTTCAAGACTGCCATTGAGATTACGCAACAACCTCAATAAGAATCATTTTGAAATTTTGAGGTGTATATCTGTCTCCATACTGAATTTTGGCATCATATGAGCTTATACAGCGGGGTGATAAATAAAAACAATCAATACTTCCAACTTCAACATCCTGTTTATCAAAAACAAAGCAAGTTGGGACATATTTTTATTTCCTAAAATATCACAAGGAATCATCTCTGGAAGTTTGTCGCACTTATTCTCTAACACCCTGTATATTTCACATATATATACACTGTTGATGGCTTCTGTTGTGCTATATTTTCGAAGAATAAGCCAATCATACCGTCTCCGAAAAAGAACTGCAAAAGTCCTTTTATCTTCCATTCGACGTCGCGGTTACGTGAATTACTATAAACAACCATTAAATTCGCAATTTCTCAAAATCAAATCACAGAATTAGACTGGCAGATATTTGATTACTCCAAAAGAATGATAAAGATGCCTACGACGCAGGTGTCCCTACTGTTAAAAACTTAAAATTTCACGACGATAATTTTCTGATTATAATATAATGTGATATCATCTCAATATTGATTCGTACTTTTTTCTGTCACAGAAAAAAATAATGTATTATACACGGGAAATACCGGGTGTCCCAGTATACTTGTTCCAATGAATTATCTCAGCCATTTCTAAAAATAAAAATTCTTATATTTCATGATCTCCAATTCGTTCAAGGAAGCTTCAACTGAGAAAAACAAAAATTGGAAGTCACACTTCTGGTTTGACCGGAAGTGACTCTAACTTTTTTATTTCAGATAGCACCCTGTATATTTTCTGCAATTTTTGATTTATATTTAAAATTACCGTTCTAACGATGTATCATACTTCGTATTTTAAATTTGATTTGATGGAGAAAATTGACAATTGAAATTTCAAATTGAACGAAGTGCAGTAGGCTACGATATTTTTGTAATTTCAATTTTGACTTCAATAATTATTTCAAATTATTAGGATTGTAGTAGATCATGTAATTTTCAAATTTTCATCTTTCGAAATGGCTGAGATAATCTATTGAAACAGGTATACTGGGACACCCGGTATATTAGATTTTAGCTCACGGTTTTTTGTCTACCTCAGCTACACGTCGGGAGACAACACAACCTGGAACTAAAATCTATGACTTTTTTCCCTTGTATATTAAATAACGAGTTAGGCGGTTGCAGTTGACTGATAATAAAAGTGACATGATTCTGAAAATTCGTATGGACGATGAAAGAATCATTGATAATCCAACTAGAATATTTTTGTTATTGTGAAGCTTCCAATTTCTCCAGAAGTGATACGCAATTTTTCCTCTCATTATTTTGATTTAACTTCATGTAACTTAACTTCTGCTTCGCCTATAATGAACCTGTTTTGAGTTAATCGAATTTTTCTAGAAAAAAATGACAATATTTCAGATCAATTCTCCATATTTTCTTCACCGTTGCTACGAATCTCCCTACGAATTTTCCTAATCATCATACACTTAGTTTCTCATAGATCGCGTTAATTCATGGAGATATACCCTCTGCATCATTGAATTCATAATTCACAATTCGCTGTTAGGTATGCTACCGTGATGAGGATACATGTTTAAAATAGTTCGTTCTGGTTATACATTTTTCAAAAATGATCGATATCATCAGACCGAGTACAGATGATGATGAGGCCTACTGGACCGAAACAGTGTAGTACTGTCTCATTATAGCCGAAAATTTTATCATGTTTCTGTAAATAATAATGAATTTATCAGGTTCTTGGAGTTCTGTGTCGTATCAAATAATGAAGGAAGTTTCAACTATACCGACTAATATTGAACATAAATTCAAAATATCGATATTTCTACTCTTATTTTCACTCGTTCAATTAAATAACGAATATCGAATGAAATAAGAATAAGTAGTGACAATTTATTATTTTCATAAGGGAAACTTTTTTTCACCAAATCTTCGACAACATTACAAAAATAATTTGATACTTCAGATGCATCTGACCTGGCACTTTTACCAATGAAAACCTTAAAATTCGATATATTCTGAAATATTTTTTTACGAAAATGTACTTCAATTCGTCTTCTTTTGTCTTATAGAATACACTTCATTTTTTATTGTTTAGTTTTCGTTTATACACGATGTGAATACGAAGATCAGAAATAATCTTATTGGTTTTTTTACGTTTTGAATATCAATTAGGTATTCAATAATTTATTTCGTTTTTTGTTTCATTTAACTAAATGCTCGACTCAATTCAGTTCAACATATCTTTATTCATTGCAAAATAATCCTTGGTATATTATCTTACACCTCATTGTTTCTATTAGTAGGTGAATATATGCATAATTTCTATGAAAAAATTGGGTCAAACTATAATTTTGGTGGGCGTTCAAGGATAGGAATATACTGTTATTTTTAAAACAATTTCCAGTCATATTCATGTTTTTCTCATGCCTAGGTATTATTTGGGTACTACTGAATTCTTCCTTGAATAATACAGGGTGAGTCAGTAGTGCGTTCTCCTTCGATATTGGCCAAACCGTCAGATATATCGAAAAAATGAAAATAGAACAGTTATACGGTTTCATGAGAACTATCACCTTAAATCATTTTCATATCTATAGGGTGTGTAAATTCCAAGATATCGGCTGATGATGATGTTTTTTAAAGGGACATCTTATATATTATTGCATTTTTAGGTTCTCCCTGAAGAGCTGATTTCACCAATATGTCACACTTAGGGTCTAGCGGAAATGATTACAGAGATATAGGATGTTCAAAATCGAGATTTTTCAGCTTTAGGATTTTTTTGTGTCGAAACTATTCATTATTGGTCTAAACGGCTCACATGTCCGTATCTCAACTTTTTATTTACTATCTACTGACATTTAATTGGGAGAGATACAAGGTGATCAGAATTCTTGAAGCTTGAACCACCTTCTATTTGTTCCAATTAAATGTCCGTAGACACAAAAAAATTCTGAAATTGAAAAATCTCGATTTAGAACACCCTATATCTCTGTAATCATTTTTGCTAGATCCCAAGTGTGATGCATTGGTGAAATAAGCTCTTCAGGGAGAACCTAGAGATGCAATAATATATAGGGTGTCCGAACACCCTATAGACATGAAAATAATTGGACGTAATTGGAGGTGATAGTGTTCATGAAACCTTATGACTGTTGTATTCGAATTTTTTCTATATATCTGACGGTTTTGCTAATATTGAAGGAGGACACACTATTGACTCACCCTGTATGTATACGTAATGTATAGGGTGATTCAATAAATCAAATTGGTGACCACATTGGAATCAACGATCACATAATATATTCTGGTTATCCCTACATCAAACAATGCGGCGTAGGCGGAATTTGTGTGCCCTTATAATATAATGTGCATAACTCGCTAATAAAGGTTGAACGGTACTCATGCCCCTTTTTCAGTCCTACACGTTCTCATTGGTAGCACAGAACTTATAATACTTACTGACTGGGCTTACGGGTGTACGTTATCTCATCTTACCTTAAATATCAACGTACGTTAACCAAACTATGCTTTAAATATGCCGATTAGTCAAAATTATCAAATTCTGAATTACGATGACAGTGACGACAAGAATGACGACTTCAACGAGATAGAGTAGGCCCTGCTTCAACTCAATTTGAAGACAATACGTGAACGTTATTTCTCGTACGTTAACGTATACGTGAACTTCTACGTACAGTGATTACTTCAACTCTCTAATAGTTCAGACCGGTCCGGTTTGAAACTAGGAAAAATATTCGTATTCAACTATTCACATTCGTATTTTTCTGGGTATTTTCTATGTTTTCCAATGAATAAATTAATGATCTGAACTCGTTTTTAATGATAGTCGAAGTCAAAAAGTTGTCTGAATCCTAATTTCTTCTAAATTTATCGTGTATAGATGGTGGCCTTGATGGAATAATAATGAGTTTCCTTTTGAAAAAATTAATTGGTCATCTAATGGGAAATTAAAGGTTTGATACCAATGATAAGTGGATTTCAATATTTAAAATTATCTAATATAAGTAATTTAAAATCGACTATACAGGGTGTCCGTTTTTCGAGATCCACCATGGAAATCTCAGTTATTATAAGAGATACGAGGTGGGGCAAAGTTGCGCATTTAGATTCATCTGCAAGAAAATTTGATGTGTCATTTTTAATTTTCACAAAAACTCGGATTCTTGTTCCGTGCGAAAAGCTACATTACACCTCAACAGCTTCTCATGATCTACAAAGCGCAGATACGGCCTGTTCTAGAATACTGTTCCCACATATGGGGTTCAGCACCAAAACATACGCTGATGCTCTTAGATTCCATCCAGAGAAGAGCCATTCGCCTGGTGGGAGCCGCCACACTCACTCACTCTTTGACATCATGGGAACACCGTAGAAAGGTCGGCAGAAGTTCAAGAAAAATTCCAATACCTACCTCCTGTCCCTATCCTCCCTAGGAACGCACGATGTTCTTTGAACATTATAGGGATCTCCTTTCGTGCGCTCCAAGCGATAAAAAAAAATTGGGAGAGAACGAAAATTTATAATTTTCGTTTTTATTTTTTTAAGCGGAAACCAAAAGACTTAGACGTTTCTGACTGGGACAATTTTAAGGCACTTTTTCACAAGAAAATTGAATCTGTCATTGTATTTTCCATGACATTTTTGATGCCAAGGTTACAACACACAACTTTGTTTTTCCTTATGGGCGCCATATTGGATTTTTGCATTTTTGAAAAGTATTTTTTTTGTTATTACAATGATGTATCACACGATATGATCGAATCTTTTCTGCTGATCAAAATTGGGAAAAAAACATTTTTGTGAAGAGTGCTTTGGGAAGAACGCCAACAGATTTGTTTAACAAGCTGAATTTCGACAGTGATACATCATTGTAATCAGAAAAAAAAAGACTTCAATATGGCCCCATAAGAAAAACAAAGTTGACTGTTGTAACTTTGGCATCAGGAACGTCATGGAAAATACGACGACAGATTCAAATTCCTTGTGAAAAAGTGCCTCATGAATGTCCTAGTCACAAACGTCTAGGTATTTTGGTTTTCGCTTGAAAAAATGAAAACGAAAATTACAAATTTCCGTTCTCTTCGAATAATTCAAAACCTGAAAATGACATATCGAATTTTCTTGCAGATAAATTTTCAGCATGAAAATGCCGACTCCGTAACTCACTCAGCTCACTAAGCTCACTGAGCTTAGGTAAATACGCGACGGTGTTTCAGGCAGAAATTATTGCAATACATCATTGCGTGAAAGAATTGATAAGGCAAGAGTTTAAAGGCAAAACCATTGCAATCTATTCAGATAGCCAGGCGGCAATCAAAGCAGTCAACTCTATGCAAGTTAACTCAAAACTAGTATGGGACTGCTTAGAAACCCTAAATGCACTGGGCAGTCAGAACAGACTGACTCTAGCATGGGTACCAGCACATACAGGGTACGAGGGCAATGAAGAGGCAGACTCACTTGCCCGAGCAGGAGCAAACAAAGCTCTGAATGGCCCAGAACCCTTCTGTGGTATTGCGAAAGCTATACAAAAGACTAGTATAAAATCATGGATGCAAACCAAATCTCAAGAATGGTGGAACAAATCGCCAGGAATGAGACAGGCAAAAGAGTTTATTAAAAAACCATCGCCAACATTCACAGAATATCTACTAAGCCAGAAACGAAGTTCAACTAGAATACTAGTGGGACTTCTCACAGGGCATTGTAGGCTCAACAAACACATGAGTACGATAGGTCTGACTGAAGAACTGCTGTGCAGGTTCTGTCAGGAAGAGGAGGAAACAGCAGTACACATACTTTGCCACTGTGAGGGCTTGTCAAGACTAAGGTTCCTTACGCTGGGTGAGGAAAAACCAGAAGCCCAGAGATACACAGGGGATCTGAAAGCTAGCCTATGGAGTCTCATAGAGAAGACGGGGCTAGCCGAAGAACTCTAATCGATTTTGAGGGCAGACACAATAGATCTGAAAAGGTCGCGGTGTGGAGGCAGATAGCCCGAAGGCCCCATTCTAAATCTAATCTAATCTAATCTAACTCTTATAATAACTGAGATCCCCATGGTGGCGTACGAAAAACGGGCACTCTGTAGATGTCAGACAATCACTGACAAATTTTTGAGTTTGATATCCGCAAAATTCTATACTTTCTCCTTAATGGGCTCTGCTGGACATTCAAAATATGCTTCAGCGTTGATTGCTTATTAATTTCATTTGGTGAGTAGATAATTATAGCTTGTTTTCCTACCAAAAAGGTTAATAAGGATGTTCTACGAGAAATTAGAGATGTTATCGGCACTGAGTCCATTTGCTTCAGTTGTCAGTTCAGCGGATTGAATGGATGCCGTTATAATAATTACATAACGTGAGAGCAATTAATGCTTCCTCTAGAAATATTATATTTGTTCACTTTTAGATGTCTTTAGATGTGCTGCTATCTTATCTCCGGTTACAATAAATGATTTTTGGGTTATTTCGAAATCTTAATCCATAATCCATTTGAGATCAATCTGTATTATCTGATACAAAAAATTTGTTTTGATCGATAAAAATATACTCATACGTACAGGGTGTTTCATATTATGTGAGACGCACTTCAAGTGTCAAAAGAATGAGTGAACGTTCAATAAATGTAGATCGTTATAGGGCGTTGTTGAAAATGAGAAATAAGTTTCTTGGAATTGCTTTACTTACGAAAAATGTTGATGAATCATTAACACTACTGGCAAAGTAGAACAAAAACACAAAAAGAAGTAACTAATTCATTGATTTTTGGATGTATGATAAATATCAATTTATCATACATGCCAAAACAAATGCCCGATGACAGTGGTTATGTCAACAAATTATAATTCTCAAATTTCAGTTCGTTATAGCTTCAGTTTTAATATAGGGAGATGAAAATTGTGTATATCATGGAGAATGGCTGAAAGAATAACTGGACTTCAGGTTACTGATGAGGATATGATATCCGAAATGAGTTTTACTCGAGTGAAGTCATATAACCTGTTTGTGAGTGATATATATCACTGATACGAATGATTTTTTTGGAAGTTTCAAGCTCATCAAGATCAAAGTTCATACAAGTATAAATACTTCTCCTATACATTTTGATTTTCATTTCAATACTGAACATATTGGTAAGTTATATTTTCATATCATAATACACCATATTATTCTATTCGATTTGAGAGATAATGTAAATTCTCAATTTCAGCGGATTTTGATTTTTCATGCTCTCTTTTTGGATATTCAACAGATATAATTCAATGTTCGACGTGGCAAATAGTCAGGAAAATAGTTGTTTTCTGTTGAATTCAGAATGATATCATATGCATATCTTTATATGAAGGAGAATGCAAATTCTCTACCTCAGAAGATTTTGTTTTCAAATTCTTATCGTGTGTGTTCAATAGATGTAATTCAATATTCGTCATGGCATATAGCCAGGAAAGTAGTTGTTTTCTGTTGAATAAACCGAGAAAGAATTAATATTTTCATCACATGGAGAATGCGAATTCTCAATGAATTTCTTCATATATATATATATATATCCATTTTTTTGTGTTATTGTTGTTCTTTGATTATTATTAAACGCCGATTGGAACACCGTAGAAAAGTCGTTGACCTTTCACTTTTTTATAGATACTTCCACAGAAAAGCTTCTTCAGAAATCTCTGATATCATTCCATCACTATCAATACCAGTAGACGAATTCGACAAGCTCAGTCAGCACATCATTTCGTTGTCAATCTCGAAATAATATTTATGTGGAACAGCCCTTTGGCAAAACTCCTTTGTCTATCTGTAGAACGGCAAAGCTCTAGAATTCATTGCCTAAGGAAGTATTCCCAAGAACTTATAATCTTCTACCTCCTCTCCCTATCCTCCCTAGGTACGCACGATGTTCTTCGAACATATAGGGATTCCCTTTCGGGTGCTCCAAGCGATCCAAAAAAAATTTAGAACTGTTTCACCATTTACTGCGTATAATAGAACAGTTTTATTTTATAAAAATATGTTTCTAGAATAGTGTTGTCCAACCGTTCTCACCACTTACATTATAGAACAACATTTTATCTTTCACTATGTAACACTCGTATGGTATTATACAATTAATTATATAACATTCAATTTCGGCGCTGAGATATGGTTGTTTAGAGGTCATGTGATTAGTTTGATTAGAGTTCTTTTTTATTCATTTATAAAACTATTTTATAAGCATTAGTGGAAACATTACTCAATATAGGTATATTATAATGCCGATATCAACAACATTATAGAACTTTATCACTGTATAGTGTTCTGAATATAACACAACCGACATATGAAACACCCTGTATAATTTTAATAGGAATAATCTGAACTACATGTTTCAATAAAGCTACTAAAAAATTGATATTGCATTCATCTTGAATGGATTGAAGAGTCAATTATAGTTATCTGGATAGGACGAGTATGCTTAGGCGCCATATCTTGAAACATGATTTGAAGTTTTTGAATGGTCTGCTTTCTATAGTCTGCTTTCCTAAAATCGTATTTGCCTCAATATTAATAGAGTCACGATAAAGACGGAAACACTTGAACTTGAGAGTTTAAAAGCAAATACGATGATATTAAGCACCTGAAATTTCTCTATACAGATAAAGCTCAACCAGATCTGGAAAAGTATTGGTCTATACCTTTTCAACTTCAATTTCGGAATCGGTGAGTTATATTTCGGAAAAAGTAATCTCGATTTCAGAATTGGTTAGTTCGATTTCAGAAATGGTAAACTCAATTTCAGAATCGGTGAGATGAATTTCAGAAAAAGTCCATTCAATTTCAGAAATGGTAAGTTGTATTTCAGAATTATTATTGGTATGTTCAATTTCAGAAGATGAAATCCTTTTATATTATGTTTGAAAGGTTTTTAATTGCAAAAGAGAAGATTGTTTACAGTGGATGAACGGTGTTTGAGAGCCCTATGTTGAATCAGATTGAACATATATGGGGTGCCTTCAAGTCAGAAGTGAAGAGCTCCTTGCAAGAGCATCGCCAAAGGGTCATAGCTGGGGATCCGAACAGCTTGCTCAACCAGATAGAATTCAGACTGCGATGTCTTGAGGAATGTGCAAATCATTCAATGAAAATGATAACACCTCAAATGTGTTCGCATTCTCATAATCATGTGCAACGCTATCTTCCAGCGATTCGGATGGAAGGCATCTGTGGATTAAATTGAGATTATAATTATGTTATTGAATTGTTTTTGACAAGTTGAATATTGTAAATATGGTTTGTTAATCTCACATACAATTGGAAACATTTCGAACAAATATAAGTATTTTTTTTCTGAAATTGAACCTACCAATTCTGAAATACAACTTACCATTTCTGAAATTGAATGGACTTTTTCTGAAATTCATCTCACCGATTCTGAAATCGAGATTACTTTTTCCGAAATTGAAGTTGAAAAGGTATAAAATCATTCATTCGCAACTGTATGTTAAATATATATAGTTATTTATTATACAAGGAAAAAAAGTAGTAGATTTCAGCTCCAATTAAATTTTAAACGCACGCTCATCATCCAATGAACTAAGATTAATTCAGTGACTTATTCAATTCACGATAGTGAATGTGTAATCAGGATTATTTATTTCAAGTTGAACTTCTCTTTCTGAAATTGAACTAACCAATTCTGAAATATAACTTACCATTTCTGAAATTGAATGGACATTTTCTGAAATTCAACTCACCGATTCTGGAATTGAGTCAACCATTTCTGAAACCAAGTTTACCTGTTCCGAATTATAACTTACCAATTCTGAAATTGAAATTGAAAAGGTATAGTGCGACCCCGATAAATGATACAGTGCGCCCCCGCTAAAAGATCCAGTGCAGCCCCGCTAAATGATCCAATGTGCCCCGCTAAATGTTCCAGTACGCCCCGATATATGATTCCGTGCGCCCCCGCTAAATGATCCAGTGCGCCCCGATAAATGAACTAGCACGCCCCCGCTTGACGATCCAGTGCGACCCAGCTTGATGATTCAGTGCGCGATGCCCGTGTCCACGGTGTACGACGGCTTCGCGACGGTGCGCCGACCGCGAGTCGGTGCGCCTCGCAAGCCCCCGCGCCCCCCCTCGCTGGCCAGCGTGCCCGAGCATTCGGCGCGTGTGGGAGGATGGCCGCCCTCGTCTACCTCGCCCTCGCCCTTGGGCAACCCCGACGTGCCGTGGTGGGAGGTGGCGACTAGCAGACGACGGTACGGGTCGTGTCCCGCCCTGGAGCTGCAGGTTGGTTGGTTGGTTGGTTTCGTCCTCAGAGTAACTAAACTGCTGATCAATCTATTTTTGCACTGAATCCAAACATTTTTGCACTAAATTAAAATTTGTTCGCACTAAATTCTAACATTTTTGTACTTAATTCAAACATTTTCGCTCTAAATTAATAAATTTGTGTTCTTCATTCGGAAAATTTTACACTAATTTCAAACATTTCTGCAGTTAATTGAAACATTTTTGCACTCAATTCAAACATTTTTACGCTTGATCCAAAACATTTCTGTACTCGAATCAAATAGTATCGTACTAATTTTAAAAAATTTCGCATTAAATTGAAACATTTCTGTACTAAATTCACACATTTTCCAACTAGGTTTCAAACATTTTAGCTCCCCATTAGAAAAAATTCACACTGAATTCAAACATTTTTGAACTAGATTCGAATATTTTCGCACTAAATTCAAACATTTTTGCACTTGTTTCGAACATTCTCGAACTAAATTCAAACATTTTGCACATGATTAGAACATTTTCGCACTAAATACAATGTTTTCGCATTAAATTCAAACATTTCAGTACTAAATTCAAACATATTTGTACTGTATTCGAACTATTTTGCACGAAATTCAGACATTTTGGCGCCATATCCATGCAACATGCATATTTTCGAGAGATGTCCATATTTTGATGCGGTTTTATTTTCATTTCGAAGATGAATTCATTGGGTATATATTATTATACAGGGTGACAAACAAACCTCTGCAAAATATCGAAAATTTCGACGTGCTCCTAATTGGATGAAATATTTATGGGATTTTTTCCAATATTTTTTCTTTTGTATTTTCATCTTCTCTTCCAAGTATTCAAAAATATTTATTTATTTACTAGATATGTGCAATTATTTCTCGCATTATGTACTTCTACCCAGAAATATTTTTCTTTGCAGTGCTATTTCCAGAAATATTTTCTTGTATGCGAACTCGACTGTGGATCTTGCCCTAAGGTATATATCGGCCAGACAGGTCGTACGTTTAATCAGCGTATTCATGAACATGAGCTGAATTTTTTGAAAAAGAAAACAAATTCAACATACGCTAAGCATATATCAGAAGAAAACCATACTTTTGATGACAATTTCGAAATTCTACTCGTAGAAAATAATAGAATAAAACCCAATCATTTTGAATCATTAGAAATCAACGAATTCAGAGATTAATATATGAAACAGTCTAAGGTATATTCCCATGATATCAGATTTTTTATAATTCTTCTAATTAACGAGAAAATTCATCCCAAAAATTGAACAAAGTACTTTAAAACACTTTAAAACAATTTGAATGATTGAACTCCGTGTGTTTGTGCCTACCGCATGGACATTTGAACAGTGGTTAGCGAAACATGTCGTGTATCTGAGAATTTTGTGGAAATCTCATCGTTTGTGAAGTTTTTACATTAATTAATATCCGTTCTATCACTCATCGTTTTTGTTTACATATATTATCACAAAATTCGAGTCGCATTACTCAATCGCCTGTGGCACAATTCGACATTGAGATGGAAAACTAAGAAGATTAAAGCGGAATTGGAATAATCGAAAGTTGAAATTACGTAATTTATTTAGATGATTGCTGACCGGCAAGCGATGTCATGTCCAGAAATAAAAATATTGTAATAATAATACGAGACCGGTCACGAAGTATGAACCTAAGTTGAGAATAATAGCGTAACTGTCTCGACTCGAGTAACTATTCGAAAAAAAAATTGGAATTACATTTGAAACAAGTTTGTTAGAGGCGTCATTTGTTCCATCGTACAAAGGAAGGTCTTGATGGTTTTGGTTTGTTTCCATTCGAAATGTGGAAGGTCATTGATCTTTACTAGAGCTATATCAAAAGTTTTTTTGGGTTATCAGAATCTACATACTATTGACTATTTGAATTTAAGTTAATTTTAATGTATAGAGTGTTGAGGTGGATTTATGCACACCGCTTTCTCACTAATCTGTTGCTTTTATTGACTGCCATTAAGTTCATTTTTATTTAAGGACTATGATACCTTTATGCACCGGCTTCTTTTGCTTTTGAACTCTTGTTGATCAAAACATAGTCCTTTGCGTACTTAGCTCGATGGAAATATTTGTGTTATAATCAGTGATCACATAATTACAATAGGAATCATTCATTCATATTGTTTTAAAAGTCTAATTTCAACAAACGACTAGAATTATTAGAATCTCCAGAATATCCAAGCACATCATGGAAAAAGAAGAGGAAGAAATTGTTTATTTAACTTCTGATAGAATGGCGCCTGCGCAAGTCACAGTTTTATTTGTATTTGTCGACAAATTGCGCTGGCGCCATTCTGTCATAAGTCTGACAAACAATGTCTTCCTCTTCTTTTTCCAAAATGTGGTTGAAAATTCTAAAAATTCTAGTCGTTTGTTCAAGCTAGACTCTAAAAACAATATGAATTAATGATTCTTATTGTAATCATGTGATCACTGAATGTTATAACTGAGGTTATAACACAAATATTTTCATCGGGCTAAGTACGCTGAGTCCTAAGTTTTGATCAACAAGGTGATAAAGGTATCGTCCTTAAAATGAAAATAAACTTTTTCTGCAACCGACACAAAAGTCTTCAATTTGGATACCAAAATTAGTTCTTAAATTGACGATTCTATTACTGACACAAAAATAGGTATGTTGCTAGGCAACATATTTAGTTCCTAGGAGCTA
This sequence comes from Phaedon cochleariae, assembly GCA_918026855.4. Taxonomy (NCBI): domain Eukaryota; kingdom Metazoa; phylum Arthropoda; class Insecta; order Coleoptera; family Chrysomelidae; genus Phaedon; species Phaedon cochleariae. The sequence goes on along the minus strand of OU896718.1, from coordinate 38,852,692 downwards.
AAGTTGAATTTTAATTCCTAGGAGCTAAAGTTGAACTTTAGCTCCTAGGAACTAAAAAGGATGTACTGGACGTCATCAAGAATAAACAACATTGGGATGGTTGGTTATTTGGGTGAGACGCATACCTGATTTGTTTCCGATTTCAGCAGATTTGGCATTTCATACCCATGCTAGAGATATAAATACACCTTATTATAGTTTAGTATTGGAATTATAAACATCTCAGTTAAGTATTTTTGTTTCAATCAGGGAATCCTTCAAGATTCAAATACTTGCTTGATCTGTATTTCATTCGTTATTCTCGGGATGGATAACTTGTTTTTGAATAATCACGGCAAGCAATAGTTTTTTTTGTCTCAAACAACGATATTGTTTAGCTTCATTTGATTATCAAGTCAAACACAGTGTAGTATGGAGAGGATTAAATAATCACTATCATCATTGTTGATATGCTCACTAATCTAATATTTTCCACGTCTTGTTCCTATAGCTGGCACTGGCGCGGTATTTGCCATTAGAGCACCTCTGGTCCATACACAAATATGTCACTCTGTGGTTGTATATTTATATTGAAACTACAATTCGAGCATCCTAGAACACTTAACCTGCTGTTAATGCACCACATGGATTATTTTTCAATATTTGTTGCATTGCATACATATGGCACGGCGTTGGTGGTTACTTCACATGTTTATTTGAGTTAATTCTTTCGGTTGCAGAAAAAATAGCATGTTTCATTCGGATCAAAAGTGACTTTGTTCGACTCGCAAATTTTGCTTTCGCTCGGCTTCGCTAAACGTTCCGCCTCGCAAATGCAAAATTCGCTTGTCAAACAAAGTGCCACTTTTGATCCTAATAAAACAATCTACTATTAAAGACAGTTAATGAAAGCAACAGATTAATAAAAAAGCGGTGTGCATGAATCCACCTTTAGCTCTCCTGTCAACCTCTGGACGAACTTATATGTTATCAAGTAATTCTTCGAAGCAGCGAAGCAGCCCAAAATACGACTGACACGGACTGCCTCCTGCAAGAAATAAAGATAAAGAGACTGTAGCAGATATACTGAGGGATATAAAAGAAAATTGGATATTTGCCCTTTGTCTTTATTGCAGAAATGTGCAGCTGCTTCATGGCACGTTCCTACGAAACGAGTGAGAAAAAAAAAAGAATCTATAACTGCCATAAAATTTTATGCTACCATTGAAGTAGTGGTTCGCTGAATGCAGGATGCAGGAAACATTTTTATGAATTATTTATCGAATTGTATCATGAGAGTAGCCTTTTAAAAAAAAAAACAACACATGCCGGTCTCTCAATGGTCTTTCATTCCGATAGCTTTCAATCTCATTAATTATTGAAACAATACCAGGTGGCCCCCTCAAGACGTTCCGCTCTGAAGGTGGATACACTGCTCAACACTCGAAACGTCAGATCGAAATTTTTCGATCAAGTTTGATTCATTGTTATTTTCGACTGCGTTAACCGATCATCAATTTCTTTATGCACTAGCGGGCCGTAAAGTACACTTTACCGCCCGCTGTTCTCAGTCACCTTATATCCACATATCAATTTATGAAAAACCTATGATCATATCCCTAGTTTCTGATATATCCAGCGGTATATCATAAACTTCTTTTTCATCCGATTCCATAGTCTCACTATTATTATTATCACTAATTTTACTTTTCAATCAAAGAATGACAACTCAGCTCGTTTATTGCATGTATTGCTATTGACAACTACCATCAAATTGATTGACAACGTCAAAATAAGTTAGGTTTATATACTGGGTATGCATATTGTAAAATTCTGAAGAATGAATCTCTTCGTTTATACGTCCATGGCCGAAAGAGTTTTACTATTACGATAATTGCAATATTCGTACGATAATTTTCATATGTAAATCATCCATGAACATTACGCTTTTCTTGATTACTGAATTTATACGTAACGAATTAAATTCTGGGGAGTCAGAAAATAAACCACTAGTGCATAAAATTTTGTATGTATCTCGTGCGTGAAATGCGTTTATGGCCTTCAGCGTGTAATGGCCCGATGGCGCTAGCCGAGGGCCATTATTCACGCCACAGGCCATAAACGCCTACTTTACGCCCTTGATACATAAATAACTATTAAAGTTTCTGAATGTTGGTTTCATTGACTATCGAGCCTACAAAAATGATTATTGCATCTCTTTTGAATGAGATTCTACAGGATGATTATAAAAACTGCGATAATTCCTATTGGATGTTTGTTCTGGTCATTCTGGTCCGCGGTCCAAAATCTTGAAATTATACATGATCGACATATTCATTAATATAGGGTGGTTCTCAACACCCTGATGTAGTTCAACTCGCTATAGTTCCTCAAGGGTATACAGGGTGAGTCATTGAAATGGGAAAGTGAGATAACGGCTTCGCTGTTTGGGATAGATTAATAAAAATGTTTGTGATGGTCTAGGCTCATGAGCAGCACATTTCCAAAATATTTCGCGTTATACAGGGTGACTCAAATATGCGTTAACTTTAGGATTTTTTGTGTCGAAACTATCAATTATCGGTCAGAACGGTTCACATGTTCCCGTCTTACCTTTCGATTCACTATCTACGGTTATTTAATTTGGACGAATACAGGGTAGTTCAAAATTCAGAATAATGAGCTTATTCTGGTATTAAAATGGACGACTTTTGTGTCGGTTGCAGAAAAATGTTATTGAATTTGAATAAATTGCAAAATTCTGATCTCAGGTTGGTGAAGGATATGATGGTGTTGAAGGTAGAAAAGCGAAAAGACTTTTTTATCTCAGACATGTACACATATAATCGTTATGATGAAAATTAGATTAAAACAAAAATAATAAGATTGTTTACAAATTGAGGTGATAGTAGGATCTTGCGTAATATACAATATCATACGGTCCTAAAATAAAACTATAAATCATACTTATCTCTGTAGAATAACAATTAACCATGTGTAGGGAGTATGTGTACTATGAATGTATGTACTATTCAGAATGATATCATCGTCATATAAATATGTACCTATTACGTTTAACCACAACTATCGAATTATTCATTGAATTATTTCACATTCACAGTCTCCCAAACTTCACTTCTTAATTAAATGTTATAATGATGAATTTTCTCTAAAATTCAGAAGTATACTTCCAAATTTTCACTTTGAACATTATAGGGATTCCCTTTCGTGCGCTCCAAGCGACAAAAAAAAATCTTCAGAATGAAAAAGAACGTGAATATTAGTATTTTTGATACTAAGTATTGACAGACTAAACGATGATGGAAATAAGTAGATAGTGCACGTACTCTGCCATTTTTACGTATTGAAAACTTCAGAAAAATCACTCGACTGCCTACTATGATTTCTCTACGTCACATCGAGCGAGACGATGAGTCTACTTTTTTTTGATAAATTGTGTAATAAAATGTAAAAACTTCACAAACGATAAGATTTCCACAAAATTCTCAAACACTCGACATGTTTCGCTAACACAGTAGCTTCGTCAGGTGATATACTGGTACAATGAACTAAACTAACGTTGGCTTGCTTAACTTTTATATATCTCACTTTCCCAACCTGAAGGATTAGTTACCTGTGGACAGGTACGATAAACCTCCATTTTCGGAAATTAGTCACAATATCTACATTAAATTACGGTATACCGGATTAACTTGAAAGAGTTGATATCAAATACATATTATGACTCACTAAGAAAACAAATTCAACAAGTGGTGAACTTGAGGTCTTGATCGTTAAATGATTGAGTTTCATTCCTTTATTTTCTACATGTAGAATTTCGAAATTATCATCAAAACTATGGTTTTCTTCCAATATATGGTTGGCGTATGTTGAATTATCTTTTTCAAAAAATTCGTCTTATGTTCATGAATGCGCTGATTGAAGGTACGACCTGTCTGACCGATATATACCTTAGGACAAGATCCATAGTTGAGTTTGTATACCTCTGATTCTTCGAATTTAAAAGTTTTGTCTTTATTATTCTTGGTAAACATGTTATTTGTTCTATGATATGCTACTTTTAAGTCCTCTGTTTATGTAGAAATGAAGCTAATTTTTCAGTTGATGATACAAAATAGGTTAAAGTTCTATAATTTTGACTATTATTCTTGATGGTAGGATAAACTTCTTGAATAGCTGTAATATGGAGTTTTTTAGAAAGAATACTGTCTATCAAATTAACGTTGTATCCGTTGTTGACTGCAATCTTTTTTATAATATTGAGTTCTTTATTGAAATTTACTTCCGAAAGAGGGACATTCACTAGCCTGTGTATCATACTATTATATGCTACAATTTTATGTTGATAAGGGTGTGTTGATTTATTATGAATAGTGATATCAGTGTGAGAAGGTTTATGAAAAATTGAGAAATCATGTTTATCATTAATTTTCCTTATTGTCAAATCTAAGAAATTGATTGAATTTTCTGTTTCTATGAATAATTTTATGTTTCAATGAATAGTATTTTTCTACTCACATAACTAAAATGGCATTCAGCGTACGGATATGTACCACGCTAAATGATCGATTAATCACGGATTGTCGATCTGTGATTTATTCAAAATATTAAACACGTTACCATGGCAACACAATTTCTTAAACACATTACCATGGCAACGCAGTTCATTTAACACAGCTTCAGTAATTTGAGACATGTCTGGCCGGTCAATTGTATTAACTGTCAACTGTTATTTTCGAATTTTGTATCAGAGTTATTCAAACAATATTCGTATCGTATCAGAATTCTTCATTAAAAATATATGCGACAAGTATACGAGAGTGAAATCGAAGAGAATGTTCTAGTACTTGCATATCTCCAAGAAGTGTAAAAATCAAGCATCTATCTTTGAGAACAATTTATTTATTCTACGCTAAGCATGATAATAGACGTGAAACAAAAGTTAGTAAGCAATGGACTGGACACATTTACAACCAATATCACTTATACGTGTCTCGCTGGTTGCATGCAGTTGCATGTATTATGTTGTCAATTCCCATTCCATTCGAATCATTTTGTAGGTTAGCAGGAATAGCAGATATTTGAATGTAATTTTCGGAGTTCGTAGAAAAAGCATAGTATGTAACGCGTTTATAAACTCTTCTAGACACTCGTTTATTAAACACTCGCTCCGATCTGCTCCGCTCGTGCTCAAAATACTCGTTATAAAAGGACGTTTATAACACTTGTTACATAATATACTATTATATATTGGTGGAACGTGTCTAATTGTCTATTGGTTCGTCCAAAGCATACTATAACATCATCTACGTATCAATACCAATATCTATCCAATATACATTCATTAATAAAACAATGTTGGTTTGGGTATATTTCAATTGACATTTGTCATAATTGTGCAATGTCGCCATCTATTAGAAGAACGCCGAAACCATTGTTCTCGAGAGGTCGAGAAGAATTTCTGAAACAAAAATAGTGAGAATATACCATCTACTTATTTCCATCATTGAATAAACTGAACTAGGGGTAGAAACATGTTGGCAGGAAATTAAAAAAGCTCTGCTCCATTGTAGAACATATCTCACTAAGGAAGACATTCCCCACAATGGTATATTGTAATAGGTGGTGGCGCCCCTGATAATAATTGCATAAACTAGATAGACATAGACACACCTAACTTGGCTCCCTACTATTAGTACATTTGAATACAAAGCTTATGATGCACACCCACCCTTGGGGGTTGACTGGGCAATCACCTGATTATTTCATTAATCATCGGTAGTTGGGTTCGTAAAGGGAGACCATATACACCTTTGTCCTTTGTCTTTAAATTATTTGAATCAATATTTTCTTCTCCTACGGCTATAACACAAGATTGCTCTTGTTTTACTGTGTTCGATACATCAATGAGGGACTTTGTATGTCATCAATTACATTTCCGTATCTGATATCACAATGACTCCATCGTGTTATTATTTCAAAAAAATCTCATCGCTCATGGAATGTCGAATATCCCAGACAGCACTGGATATTCATAGAATATTCTCTAAATATGCTAAAAAGGAGGAGTATATTCCGAATATTCATCGATTATTCCTAGAACATATACATGCCTCTGGAACATCTGAAAGGAATATTCCAAAGTGAATAGTCGGACATGTTCAGGGAATATTCAGGTATGAATCTTCCAGGAATATTCCCAACTGAATATTCTCTGTTGTATATTCATGAAATATACCCAACTGAATATTCTGTGCGGTATATTCATGAAATATACCCAACTGAATATTCTGTGCGGTATATTCATGAAATATTCTCAACTGAATATTCGGTGGTGAATATTCATGAAATATTCCATGAATATTCCTTTGTTTCTCAACACATAAATACCATTTATTATTTCAGAGATATGAGTATCGAACATCAATTAGATGTAAGGGGATTTTGAAACAAAAAGTGTTTATGATCCGATTTCGAACAATGCTCTCACAAGAACTTGATATGTATAACATTATTCAATTCGATTACTGGCCTAGTGGTCGAGGCGTTGCTCTGATAGTCTTGAGGTCACGAGTTCGATTCCTACTTGGGTCACTTTTTTTAATTTTAGAATATGTTTATTGGAATATTCCAGGAACATTCAACATAAAATATTCTTTTGGGTATATTCTATGATTATCTGAGGAATTCCCATTCGCATATTTAGAGAATATTCCACAGATTTTCCGGAATATTCCAGATTATTTCTAGAATATTCCAATATTCCAAGAGGAATATGATAGGGAGATTCATGAGATATCTGGTGCTGTCTGGGATCAAGCAATGTCTGTCTAATAGATGAGCTTACTTGACAGGAAATCAGATACAAGACGAAGATATAAAAAATGCCGCTGTTATCTGTTACAGCCGTAGAAAAATTATAGTGTATAACTCGCAAGGAATGCTAATTTCCCACTCGAATGATTGCAGCATTCGCCTACGGCTTATGCTCATTCCGTACTTGTCAAACAATATACTATTTTCTACGGATATAACACGATATTCCTTTTGTTTTACTTCAATAATAATAATAATAATAATAATAATAATATATGCTTTATTGTCTGAAGAAGAATCTTGCTGACAAAGCTAGGTCAGATAATATTGTAAAAAGAGGTTGAAATATAACGACATGAAAATACGTGACAAAATATAGTCAAAATAAATACCACATTAAAATACTAAAATATCACAACTCAAACGTATCACTATAATATTCCTGCAAACTGTAATAGGGTCTATCAGAGAGGAACTTTTTGACTTTCTTCCTGAATTGACAGTCATTCAGACTTGGACCATTATAGTTTATGGAATCTTTAATAAACTCTCTTGTGGGTAGAAGAAGTTTCAAACTGAAATTTCTGTTACGCGTGTTATGATGGATGGGAGTTGTAGTGAATTTTAACTTGTGCTTATTTATCATTTATCAACAGATTCCAGAATGAAAAGTGCAATCACTGTCAATATTTTATTATTGGAAAATAAAATTCTGCAAGAATTTCGAGGTTTGACATTACACAAATACCTTATCGCTCGTTTCTGTAGAATTAACAGAGTTTTTTTCATCTCCCGCTTTTTCTGGTAAGGAAATCAACTTTCGATTTTCAAATGGAACACTCTGTATTTTATTCCATAATCGGTAAGAGATTATTATAACGAATTCAGCAATACCGGGTTTGATTAGGCTATTTCAAAGGATTACGAAGATATTCGTGTTCAAAGTTTGCATAAGCTCAATGAGTGTAACAGAGAAAGAAGATTCGATATTGCGCCGTCACACCCATTGGGCTTATGGAAACTTCGTACGTGAATATCTTCGTAATCGTTTGAAATATAACCAAATCAAACCCGGTATCGTGAAATTCGTCATAATGTTCCCTAACCGATTATGGAATGGAATACACGGTGTTCCATTTGAAAATCGAAAGTTGATGTCATTTCCCGGAAGATGAAAAAAGAATCCTGTGATAAGTGTATATGTTGAAATTTATAGTTGCCCTAAAATCGATCTCTGGGGCACACACCGTCTTTGATATCAACAATTTTGTTGATACCATTGATTTTTGTCAGCTATGTATTTCAAATCTGATGAAGCAATTCTTTGAAAAAATCAGTATCAAACGTCTGTTATATTCGAAAATAAGTGGCTCGTTGACCTCTGCTTAATACTTTATAATCGACCCATCAAAATAAGTTGCATTCGTCTTGAATCTAGATGATTATTAAGTGAGACATATTGCCATGGCACAACACGTATTTACAACAATGAGGACGTCAATTGTTCTCTCCACGAATTCAATCATCTAAATGGTTGCATTATTGCGAGTTGTACTTTTTCACTCATAAAACGTTACTATAAAATGATGTGTCCACTAATTGATTAATCCCCATTGGCGTACATGTAGAAGGTTCTTAGCAGGTTTTCGGAAAAATGTGATATTTCTTTATATTTCTTCATGTTTTTTTTGTTTTTGTTTCAGGCTCATGTGGTATCGGCGTTTGAGCAGAGCCTGACTTCCATGACTCAAAGATTGCAGCACCTTACAGCTACCTCAGAAAAAAAAGTGAGTTGATTTTTATATCGACAAGTTTTCATTAAATTTCTGAAATATGGCGATTTTTCAAATTTATTTGACTACTGTTAGGAAGAAATGCCACCGGTTTTTATTTCGACTGTAATTTCGAAATAACAAATGTCACTATCCCTATACATACAGGGGTGAGTCATTGAAATGAGAAAGTGAGATAACGGCTTCGCTGTTTGAGATAGATGAATAAAAAATTTCGTGATGGTCTAGGCTCATGAGTGAAATGCGTGACGTATCAAAGTTATACTTTTTCTTATGGGACACCCTATATTTCATTGCATGTTCATATTCTCCTTTGTGTTCAAAATCGAGATTTTTCATCTTTAGGATTTTTTTGGGTCGAAACTATTCATTATTAGTCAAAACGGCATACATGTCCCTATGGTAACTTTTGATTTACTATCTACTGATATTTAATTTGAACGAATACAGGGTTCATAATTCTGAATTTTGAAGTATCCTGTATTCGTTCCAATTAAATGTCAGTAGATAGTGAATCAAAAGTTGAGATGGTGACATTTGAGCCGTTATGACCAATAATCAGTAGTTTCGACACAAAAAAATCCTGAAGTTGAAAAATCTCGATTTTGAACACCATATATCCTGTAATCATTCCCGCTAGATCCCGAGTGTGATGTATTGATGGAATCAGCACACAAAGGAGAACCCGAAAATGTAATGAAAGACAGGGTGTACTATAATAAAAAGTATAACTTTGATACGCCACGCATATTAGAGTCACCCTGTATACGCAAAGTAATTTAGAAATATGCTGCTCATGAGCCTAGACCATCACAAAAATTTTTAACAACAGCGAATCCGTTATCTCACTTTCCCATTTCAATGACGCACCCTGTATACTATACTATAATATATATGAAATCAGCGGGAACCTGTATATCAAATCAAAGTATACAAAGTATACTCAATGCTGTAGAACGGATTAATGTATATCAACTCTTTTACCTTTTTCTCTGAATACTTCAAATGTTTCAATTTCCCTTGAATGTTGCGGTTAACAATTATACAGGGTGTAATTTGATTAATGGCTAAAATATAGGACATGGTTTCTTAGCTCATTTCAAGAAGAAAATTTCATATGAACATATCCACTAAAACTCTTAACTTTTGAGCTACAGGGTGTTGAAATTTCAAGAAAAAATTCGTTTCCTTATCATAACTTCAATACTGCGACGTTCTATATATTTTCATGAAATTCGACATGCACCTACTGAGCAGCAATAGGCATTTTTTGCTGCAGGTGATTTCCTAATATTTGTACCAGTGGTGTCCTTATGGAGATGTTTCTAAAAGAAACATTGTAGGCCTTTGGTTTTTTCGAAAATAAACATTGTCAGGTGTCATTCCTGGTAAAAACCTCGAATTTCACGTCCATGATTTCCTGATTTTAATATAATGTAATAGCTTCTCCATGTCGATACACGGGAAGAATGTTTCGCGGGATCCCCAAGCAAGCCAAAAATAGTTTGACGATTTTTTTGCGAATTTAGTTTCACTTTGTTGAGTGACGTATAATGTATTCCTTTTCACCCAACAATAATTCAAATATCGAAATTTTGAATATCTGAAATACGAAGTCTACATGTGTACATCGCAGCGATGAAAATTTCGTGATATCGTAGTGTTGCCTCATCATGACATCTTAGAGATGTCACGTCGCAAGGTTCTGCTTCTGTACATCGCAGAGATGGAACATTCGTAATATCGCAGTGTTCCTCATCGCGACATCTCAGAGATGTGAATGTCGCAGATGTGTTTGATTCTGTACATTGCAGCGTAGGAACAATCGTAATATCGCAGTGTTGCCTCATCGCGACATCCCAGATATGCCATGTTGCAGATGTCTCTGCTTATAAACATCGCAGCGATGGAACGGTTGTGATATCGCACTGAAACACGACATCTCAGAGATGTCACGTCACCGATGTGTTGGATGGGTATGGTCTCGAGAATGTCTCATAAATGTTTCAGAGTATATAGGTGAAATATGTTCCATATATATTTCTCAGAGTTACTTTCAAACGTTTCAAAAACGCAAAATAGTTAACTGGGGATATTATTACCGAAAAATCATCAGTTGAGCGGTAAAATGTATTAAAATAATGACATTTGATCGATTACATTGTGGTTTTATTTTGACAAGTACCTATTCATATATTTTTAGCCATCAATTGAATCACACCCTGTATATCTTTTCTTCTTCGCAGGAATCGGAGCTGCAGGAGCTCCGGCAAGCGATGGAGTCGCTGCGGACGCAGTCCCTGCAAGCTGGCATCGGTACTGGCGGCCTGGCGCGCCAGCCCTCCAGCGACAGCGTGTCGAGCCTGTCGTCCGCCTGCAGCCTCGACAAGCACGAGAAGAAGAAGAAGAAGGGCTGGCTGCGCAGCTCCTTCACCAAGGCGTTCTCGCGCAGCGCCAAGGTGGCCAAGGTGCAGGGCCAGATCGAGAACGGTGAGGATTCCGTGGTGTGATTGATGTTTTTTATAGGTCGCGTGCACGATGACCGACCCTGGAGGTGAAATATTGAAACACAACCTCACTTTTCTGGAAAACATTGAAACACAACTTCACTTTTTTATTTGTTTACAGAGGAATCAAAGGATTGAAATAGTTTTTCACAAAAATTTGGCATGCAAATCGTGTTTTTTGCTCTATTCATTGATTCCACCATGCCTTCTCATTGTGCTGTTGTACAATACACAAAAAATGCAGCGTGAGACGAAGGAATATGATATTTCAGGTAGATTGTAATCTCACATAGTTTTCATTATGAAATTTTGTCATTTCTTCTTATTATTATTAAAATTCCTTCTGCCACTTCTGCAATAGAAACTATAATACTGCTATAATAGATTGAAAATGTTAACAACACACACGATCATATTTCGTCAGCATGTCAGACCAGTCCTCCCGTTTGATTGCATGAATCCAATCTTCTTGCATTCTTTTAGAAATCTCACCAATATTTCTATTAGCTCCTATTGCAGAAGGAATTCCGATGACGAATCAGAGAAGTTACCAAATTTCAAAAGGAAAACTATATGTGAGTGACTATAGTAGGTACTTACTTTTAAATCATAATGTACCAACCGGATTCCTTCGTCTCTCGCTGCATTTTTGCACAATGTGATGGCATGCGCGAATTAATGAATATCCGAAAAACACGATTCGTATGTCAAAGTAATTGTGAAAAACTATTTCAATAATTTGTAAACGAATGAGAAAAGAGAGGTTGTGTTTCAATGTTTCACCGCCAGAGTCGGTCATCTGACAGTTTTTTCACGCAACCCATTCAATTTTTGCTCATAACCTAACACTTTTCGAAATTGATGGAAGTTTTGAAATGTCGTGCGTGAGGTAACAAGACATATCTAAGTTCCATTACCTGACGTGTCGTCCAACCATTGTCGTTTTTAATCAAAAGCTAGTTAGTATAGGCGAGATTGCTCCGTCAGGTGATATACTGGTACAATGAACAGGCTGAAGATGGTGTTTTATAAGACCGAAACATGTCCCTTATGATTATGTAAAAACACCATTACAATTTGTGGAGATGACTTCGACCATACATTCCTTCCTTCCTTCCACTTTGAGCAACTTCTACCAAAGATTTTCTAAATATTGTTTATTCAAAAAAAATTTCAGGAGATTCTGAAAGGACGCACAGTCCGCCCCCACAACCTGCCACCGACGCCGGCCAGGAGGTGGTGGAGTTGCAGAAACAACTGAGAGAGAAGGACCTCGTCCTTACGGACATCCGATTGGAAGCTTTGAGCTCCGCCCACCAGTTGGAGAGCTTGAAGGATACCGTCATGAAAATGAGGGTAAGTTCTGTTGTAAACGAGGTGGTCTCGGAGAAGCAATTAACCTATCTTGATCACTAATTCATTAACCTGACTTGAAACCACCTCATTTAATTTAATTCTAATTTCCAACGAAAAGTATTTCTTGCCGAGCGAGACAGGTCGCCAAGTAGGTTCTTGAATAAGTCGTATTGAAATGCCACATAATCATTCACAATATATCATAATCAACTTACCTTTTATATCTGAAGTCCCAGCTAGCAGCTTGTGACACATCCACATATATATGCATCGCTTATCTGAGCTTGCATTCGCTTTCATCAAAGTCTATTACTCTACTTTGAGACACTCTCTAGTTATTTGAAACCATGAATTGCGTTAAGTTTACTCTCAATCTCAAATAAACCTGAAGAAGGAGGTTCATAAATCAAACTATTCGGTTACCTAACTGAATTAACTATGTTTATCATCAGATGGATAATAAATTAATGAAAGTGAATGAAAATAGGATCTGGACCTAACTAAATGACATAAACTGACTTGATATTTACTGCATCCAAAGACTAGTTGAGAAATAGTAATAATTGAATATTGACCGTGAAGAACCATAATAATTGAGTTATTAATTCGAGTAGTTGATAACTCTTTAACTCATAATTAACCCATTTGCGCCTACCGTCCTTTTAAAAGGACTTCAAACCGAAACCTGTATTTTTCTGATTCAGCTGACGGTTTGAAGATGTGGCCAGTCTAACATTATATTAAGTTGACATCTTGAACAAGGCCAATTGCGATCAATAGGATTTTTGTTTAATGCTGTGTTTCTACTGATTTTGCAATGAGTGACTCAAGGTAAGAAATGTTGAAAATCGTTTATTCTTCCGTTGTTTTGATTATTTTAACAAATAACATAATATACTTACTTTTTTCATATTTGTGGTTATGTAAGAAGTTTGACTATACTCTCAATGAAGATTTTGATTCTACGTTTATGCGATGGAAACCAGTTCAAACTGCTCATAGCAATCGTTTCCTTGGAAATATTTTCGAGGAGAAATTGTCAATTTTAGCAATATTCATGTACAGCAAAAATACAACAATTCCGGAGAAATATTAACACTTCTAGAAGACCTGAAGTTTTGCTAAGCATTTTGTAAGATATAATATAAACATTTTCAAATCTTCATTTATTTTTCTAATAGCAACCCTTCATCCTACTGTCCTTTCAAAAATCCGCTATTTTCTCCAAAACTAGAAATCGAGAAATGTATCCAGGATTTTTTCTAGAATTATCGGACCTTCTATTAACCTTTTTTTTTAAATATATGTATACAAAATCGGAAAAAAAATTTGTTTCAGGGTCAAACGGGTCAAGATTTCAAATAACAGATTACCTTACCAGCGTTCCGCCTATCACGTGACAAAACTGAACAGAACAATACTCAAAAACGAACTTCCACAAAATTGTACCAAACATTACTTTTGTATAGTTAGTGTATCACGTGACATGAGGGAAGAGAAACCAAGCGCCAAATTGTATTTGACCAATCATGAAATCTCTCAACTCGCCTGCATCCATCCAAAGGAAACCATAAATTACATTCAACGACAATGCTCCGTGTGGATTGAAGACTAGTACAACACAAGCATACAGCATGCTTAGGTGAACTTGTATGACCCAAAAGGAACACTGAAATCTGTAATGTGTACACTTTATTTTCTAAGTAAAAAAAATTGAATTGTTTCAGAGTGAGATGTTGAGTCTGAAACAGAATAACGAACGACTGCAGCGCATGGTGAGTGGAACCACCAACTTGCCTGCCGACCTCACCGACACCAGGAGCGTCAGCAGCATGGACGCCCTCACCGACCTCATACAAACCGAGGACCCCACGCCCGAAGGGGAGACCGACGGCAAACGGATAGCCATTTCGGTGTACTTGGGGCAACCCCAAAGTTTCGAAAAGTGAGTGGGTGTTAATCGAACTGTCTCCCCCTCGACTTTTGAACATTCGATTCAAATCTTCTATTAATAAATACACTCATTTGGGTTTTGTTTCAGGTATTATGTCGAACACTATGGATATGACGGTTTGAGTGAGAACGCCAACACTGAAATACCCATAGCTCATACGACCATAGGTGCATCTAGCTCTTGGGCCCAACTGGACAATGCAGTTAGGAGAGCCTTTAAGCAATATGTGGCGAGATTAGATCCTGGCGGGGGTCTTGGATTAGGTGAGTAGATAATTTTCCGCTTTCCACTTGACGACTCTTTATTTGACTTATCACTGAACCCTCTTGACTTTTTACTCGACTCTTCTTTCGACTTTGACAGCCACTCTCCACTTCACTCTTTACTGGATTGTCTTGACCCTGTACTAGTCTCTTTGCAGGATTTTTAGTTTTACACTTCTGTTGACTCTGCTTGATTCTCCAGTCTCCACTATATTTTCTCGATTCTGTACTAGACTCTTCACTGAACTCTTTAATGATACTCTTCTCTTGCTTATTTACTGGATTCTTCACTGGACTTTCAATTTATTTAGTCTCTATTTGACTCTTTACTTGTGTCGGGTATTCCGTTGGACTTTGAATTTTACTCCCCACTTGACTATTTACTGGACTCTTCATACTTCTCTACTAGACTCGTCACTTCACAGCTTTTGTGATGGATCTGACATGATTATCCCATGAAAGAGTGTTGCTGATGGAAATACCGAGCATAGATATGGTGGGCTTGGTGGGGATGGTGGAGCCAGACATTACAATATCGAGCATACTGAGTTCCGCCTTTCTAGAGAAAATACAGGCTTGAGTTTTGGTGGCGTTGAATTCAACTAGGTTGTTGGTTCCCCATGCTGTGATTTCAGCAAGGTATTCATTGACAGCATTGATCTGCCTGCGCCGTGAGTTCTTAGTTTCTTGGGAAGAAATAGGAATTCTAGAAGAGAACGCAGTATGGAGGGTACTATATCATCTGCAAAGCTGTGGACTGGGCAAGTTGTTACTCCCAACAGATCATTGATATGAAGATGGAATAATGTTGGTGCCAAAATTGATCCTTGTGGAATGCAGGAATTGATGCTAATGGTATCAGACAATACACCGTCCAACACCACGTGAAGCGATCTGCCTGAAAGAAAACTCGATAAGAGATGGCATAGCTGAGGTGGTAAGCCGTATGATGGTAGTTTGTGGAGGAGTCCTTCGTGCCAAACACGGTCGAATCCTTTCAATATGTCCAACGCGACAGCTAGAGATTCCCCATGTTTTTCTAATGCAGCTTGCCATAAATGGGTGACGTAGGCAAGTAGATCTCCAGTAGATCTTCGGTGGCGAAAGCCGTATTGTCTATCATTGATGATTCCTGAGCTCTCCAGATATTTAAAAAGCTCAATATTGATGGCTTTCTCCACCACTTTGGAGATTACTGATAACAAGGCAATGGGTCTGTAGTTGTTGGGCAGGTTCTTGTTCCCTTTTTTGGGGATTGGTTGGACTCTAGCTGTCTTCCAGCATGATGGAAAAATACCCGACCTGTACGAGACGGTAAACAACTTGCAGAGAATCGGTGTTAATTCTGGTGCACATTTTTTGAGGATAATGGGTGGAATTCCATCAGGACCGTTAGCCTTATCCGTTTTGAGACCAAGCAAAATTCGTCTGATAGTGCGTTGACGGAAGACGATTTCTGGAATTCGACTCTCAACGGGTGGAATGTCTGGCGGCCCTTTTCCTTGGGCATCTGAAGTAGAGTTTGCTGCGAAGATCTCTGCAAAAATATTTGCTCCCTCCTGCGATGTTGTTGCTAATGTGCCGTCGGATTTGGACAGTGGTGGAAATGAACTATAAGTGAAATTTCTTTCGAGCGCTTTAGCAAGGGACCAAAACGAACGGGAGCCATTGGGACAATCTATGAGTTTCGATCTTATCTTGGCATTGTATGTTCCTTCCAAAGCATCTATTGTTATACGACGCTATACATAGTGGAGTATACTACGGCCTTGCCAAAAATGCTATATCGGAAACTAAGCGAGATAGAGGTATAGTTACTTTGGAGAAAATGATCCCCATCGAATTTTGAGCGTCTTTGGTTTTTGTGTGTGGTCTGTCTGTCTGTACTCTGTGTTAATCATAAATCGATATATCTCCGGAACCCTTTGACATATCGACTTGAAATTTTGCCATCTTATTGTACTCAAAACAATATTATGTTATTAAAATATGAAGGAAATCGGGAAATTCTAAGGTGGTTTTTCCGGGTTTTTTCGATTTTTCACCGGAAGTTTCTTGTAACCACTCTACAAATCGCAAAAGTGGTCCGATCGATTTCATTATTTGTGAAAAAAAACTCTATCAGGGAGAGACGAAGCCTATTGAAATTGAGCAGGGTCGGAAAATTCCAAGTGGGTTTTTCAAGGAGATTTTCCGAAACACACGGTTCGCTTTAAAACGATATATCTCCTGAACAAATAGACTAAATCCAAATTTGAAAAATGCACCGTATGCCTCTTTGATGACGCAACAAATCATCATTTAACCATTTTCTCGTGCATTTATCGGAAAATGGAAAAACAAATGAAAATCAAAACATCAAAATTTGAAATCCTTTCAATTCAATATATATCGAAAACAAATGGAAAAATCGAAAATTATCAAGAGTGCAAAGTTATCCACTGGAACATTTCCAGCAAATTATTTTCTAAATTTTTTTCTGTAAACCCAATAGTACAGGAAATAAAGTAAAAAATATGAAAAAAAAAATTCGAACGACCCATAGGGTACCATGAAGATATATTGAAAAACAAAAGATTATCGATAGATGAAGATCATCGACTTCCACGGAACCATGAAATATTTTTTCCTTTTGTTGATTGGAAGATGGAACAAAAGTGTTGAAAATTTTATTCTCAGATGATTCCAAATATCTCGAAAACAACTGGAAATATCTTGAAATGTTATGGAACCAAAATTATTCATTTTGATAGAATCTACAAAAAATCCTTTTAACATTCTTCTCTGAATTCAATAGTTCGGGAGATACGATGAAAAAACTAAAGAATTTACAAGTTCCTAGATAATCACTTGCCAATAGAAAACGAAACAAAAAACAAAAGAAAGTAAAAAAAGCACACTCGACTGTCTTGATTTTTTTCCCATAAACTACGTACCTAGCTCACTCTACTGTCTTTATTTTTGCCAATAAACTAGGTACGGGCTAAGTACGTAGTTTGTACAAAAAATCTCCAGTTCTCTGAAATTTCATAGCGTCGTATACACATCATTGGTGCCCAATGATAGTTTCAATATAAAAATATTCTCATGATATGGTGCCATGGCCTCAACTTCCATCTTACATGAGCAATGATAAAATATCATCTGCTTTTATAACGTCGTATAAATTATCTGACCTTTATACTAATCTGATACCTTTCAAAAACTACGTACCTCACTTGTTATACGACGCTATACCTATAGTGGAGTATACTACGGCCTTGCCAAAAATGCTATCTCGGAAACTAAGCGAGATAGAGGTATAGTTACTTTGGAGAAAATGATCCCTATCGAATTTTGAGCAACTTTGGTTTTTGTGTGTGGTCTGTCTGTCCGTCTGTCTGTACTCTGTGTTAATCATAAATCGATACATCTCCGGAACCCTTTGACATATCGACTTGAAATTTTGCCATCTTATTGTACTCAAAACAATATTATGTCATTAAAATATGAAGGAAATCGGAAAACTCTAAGGTGGTTTTTCCGGGTTTTTTCGATTTTTCACCGGAAGTTTCTTGTAACCACTCTACAAATCGCAAAAGTGGTCCGATCGATTTCATTTTTTGTGAAAAATAACTCTATCAGAAAGAGACGAAGCCTATTGAAATTGAGCAGGATCGGAAAATTCCAAGTGGGGTTTTCAAGGAGATTTTCCGAAAAACACGGTTCGCTTTAAAACGACATATCTCGTGATACAATAGACTAAATCCAAATTTGAAAAATGCACCGTATGCCTCTTTGATGACGCAACAAATTATTATTCAACAATTTTTTCGTGCATCCATCGGAAAATGGAAAAACAAATGAAAATCAAAACATCAAAATTTGAAATCCTTTCAATTCAATATATATCGAAAACAAATGGAAAAATCGAAAATTATCAAGAGTGCAAAGTTATCCACTGGAACATTTCCTACAAATTATTCTCTATAATTTTTTCTGTAAACAGAATAGTACAGGAAATAAAGTGAAAAATATGAAAAAAAAAATTTGAACGACCCATAGGGTACTATGAAGATATATTGAAAAACAAAGATTAACGAAAGATAAAGTTCATCGACCTCCTTTGAACCATGAAATATTTTTTCATTTTGTTGATTGGAAGATGGAACAAAAGTGTTGAAAATTTAATTCTCAGATAATTCCAAATATCTCGAAAACAACTGAAAATATCTGAAAATGTTATAGAAACAAGAATATTCCTTTTGAAAGAATCTACAAAAAATCCTCATAACATTTTTCTCTGAATTCAATAGTTCGGGAGATACGATGAAAAAACTAAAAAATTTACAAGTTCCTAGATAATCACTTGCCAATAGAAAACGAAACAAAAAACAAAAGGAAGTAAAAAAAGCACACTCGACTGTCTTGATTTTTTTCCCATAAACTACGTACCTAGCTCACTCTACTGTCTTTATTTTTGCTAATAAACTAGGTACGGGCTAAGTACGTAGTTTGTACGAAAAATCTCCAGTTCTTTGAACTTTTATAGCGTCGTATACACATCATTGGTGCCCAATGATAGTTTCAATATAAAAATATGCTCATGATATGGTGCCATGGCCTCTACTTCCATCTTACATGAGCAATGATAAAATATAATCTGCCTTTATAGCGTCGTATAAATTATCTGACCTCTAAATAAAATAATACCTCATGAAAACTACATCTATACTAATCTGATACCTTTTGAAAACTACGTACCCCACTTGTTTGGCTGCAGTTATTCCTGGCATCAATGTATTCTGCTCTAGTCGCGAGGTTAGGGTTTTTGCGCCAGCGATGATAGGCTGTTTGTTTCAAGGCAACAGTTCTAGAACAGTTTTTGTTGAACCAGGGTTTCGATGGTGATGATCTTTTCGAACAATGAGGTATGTATGTGTCCATTCCGAGCATGATGATGATTCTTTTCAGACCTCTTCACTCTTCGCTCTCCCCTACTGACTCTCTTCTCCATCTCTTGCAGGCAGCGACGCCATAGCCAGCTACAAGCTGGGCGACGCCGAGCGGACGCCAGACTCGGGCCCGCCCGACCTCCTGCCCGTCGGTTACGCCGTGGGGCGCGTCTGCACGCTGCACGTCGTCCTTCAGCCTGTCGCCGCTCTGGCCTTCGAGGCGCTGGTGCCGAAGGGCGTGGCGCAGCGGCTGGTGTCGCTGCTGGCCGAGCACCGGCGATTGGTGCTGTGCGGGGCGCCGGGCACGGGCAAGACGCATCTGGCGGCGCGATTGGCGGAGTTTCACGCGTTGAGGATGGGGCGGGATCCGGCGGAGGCGGTGGCGACATTCAAGTGAGTAATGTAACGTTATTATTAATATTATTATTAATATACTTTATTTCAAAAAAAGGTTTACATTTTATATAAAAGAAAAAACATAAACGCTAAGTCGGTCGACCACAAAGTTTTTTCTTTGAAAAATCTGGACCACTTTGAGAAGGATGGATGGTTTCCATGTTTTATATAAAACATTATATAACAAAGAATGAAACAGTGTCACAAAACATAGAAATTGAATAAATTAGTTTGAATTAGATAATTACATTTTAATATTCATCTATAGAATTCGGTTCTATATAGTTCAGTAAGGCAGTTCTTCAGATGATTCTTGAATTTTTTCACACTATCAATCACTTTCATTTCATGTGGTAATCTATTGAACAATCTAATTGTCAAAAGTCAACCTATATGTTGGAAAAGTGAAATTACTGTTCCGAATGGGGTATCTGTTATTATTACTTTGTGTGAAATTCATTTTATTTTTATACAGATGTATGACACATTCATAAATATATAGAGCAAATATGGTCATTATCTTATTTGATCTTAAGGTACCTCTGCACGTTTCAGCATATTTTATATTGTATAATGATCTTATAACCCTCTTCTGGATCTAGAATATTTCCTTAGTTTGGCTGCTCGATCCTCAAAATATTATGCCAAATTTTGCAGTGGATTCAAAGTTTGCATGATAGATAATTTTTAGGGACTTTTCATTCAGGTATTTACAAAGTCTACGAATGATGTATGCAATTTGGTTTAGTTTTGCTCCAAGATAGTTGATGTGTGTATATCACTTCAAGTTTTCATTTATACAAACACCCAAGAATATTGTATTACTTCCTATATTGATGTTAGTTTCAAGAAGTCTTGTACTAGTTGGAGTTGTAATTCTTTGCTGTGAGGTTCGAAAAAGGATAACATGAGTTTTTTCTTTGTTAAGTGAGAGATTATATTTTGAGAACCACTCATTAGCTCTCATAATGAGACTTTTAGAATTTTCGCAGAGTTCTGGGTAGTTTCGAATATTTTTTGTACTCGTCGTCTTTTCGTCTGAAAAACACGAATTTCACAATGAACCGCTATTTATCGAGATATTTTACGTAAAAGTTTGAACTTTCTCCTTCTTTTGCCGTCCATCTTGGATATTCATTTACAACTACTTGTTCTTCTTCCATCATTGGACAATTTATATACTAACGTTGGTAGTATGGTTTATTTGTATTTTTTCATATCTTAGTGAGGTAAACAACCACACCAGTACGGCCATTCAATTATCAAATCTGAATCAAATCTACTAGTCATCTCAATCTAGAAGGTCAAATGTCAAAAAAAAAACTACGAGAAACCTCATTTGCATATGAAAAAATTCCAAATAGACCATACTTCGTGTTGATTTTAGGAAATAAAATGTGTCATTGAAGTACAACGTGAGTATATAAAGTGTCCAGTGATGGAAAATGAAGGACAAATAGTTGTAATAAATGAATATCCAAGATGGGTGGCAAATGAAGGCAGAATTTCGAACTCTTTTGTAAAATATCTCGATAAATAGCGGTTTGTTCATATTTTCATTCTGGAATTTGTGTTCTTCAGACAAAAAAGATATATTATGCACTTTCACGTTACCACCGATACAACAAGGCCTGCATGCTCCGTGGGTGACGTCACTTAGTGAGGCCTAACCAGCGGCTCGAAACGGCAAGCGCTTATAGCGCTATAAGGCGACCGCGTATTTCGATTTTAGTTTTAGATCATCATTGAGCCGATTTTGCTGTTTTTTGAAGGGCTTCCGGTTAAAAAAGGATGCCAGTCGTCAACTGAGCCCTTCTTCGCACCCCATTCGATTTTATTATGGAAAAACGAAGTTTTAAAGCAAAAACCAGGATAAAACACAAATATCCACCTACAGCAACCCATTCGAATTAAATACAGGGCCCGCAGAACATAAACTTATCGTGAGATTGATCGAAAGAAAATTGTGGAAAATGTATTTTATTTTGATTGACATGCCGTTTGTTACAATTACCTATATTTATCTTGGAGAATTCCTATTACCTGAAAAAATAACCAGTGAGTGTTTTCAATTTTCTGTTGTTGGATTTTTCACCCAAGTGGATCGTTACACTTGAAACCGTAATTTTTAAGGGTAAAACTGCATTTATCATGCGATGGTTTTTTTGAAAAATTTTTTCGGTACTCACGTATTTTTGTCTGATAAACCGAATTTTATAATGAAAATGTGAACAAACCACTATTTATTGAGATATTTCAAGAAAAAGTTCGAAATTTCGCCTTTTTTCTCCCCTTGTGTTGGGGGCATTTGAAGCTACTTGCTCTTATTTTGTCATTGGACACTTTATATACTCATGATGTACTTCGATGGCACATTTTTATATAGAAAATTCAACAAGAAATATGATTTTTATGACGAGTTTTTCATATTTAGTGAACAAGCATTCCAGATGACGACCATTTAATCAATAGTCAATCAAAATACGAGATGTCAAATGTCAATAGATTGCTTTCGAATGACATTACACACGCCATTATTTTGAATGACATTCTTCCTTCTTTTCACTAAATATGGATTAATCTCAAGAAAACCATATTTATAGTTGAATTATATATAAATTGTCCAATATGATGAAAAAAAAAGGGAAATTTGTTCTGAATGCCATCCAGAAGACAGGTGAAAAAGAAGGTGAAATTTGGAACTATTTAGTCAGATATCTTCATGATAAATATCATGATAAATGCAATTTTACCTTTTTAAGTAGAGTGTTTGTAGTTCATGTTAATATGATAGTTGCAATTTGATCATTGGAATGAATTCTGCATTCATTGCCACGAGGCAAATGACCGTTTTCAGAAAGAAATTTGAGAATGAGAATCAAAAATGCCCGTTTATTATGAACATTCGAGAAAATTTCCTCGAATTCAGAGATGATTTTGTTGACTATAATATACGAATACAAAACTAACTGCACAATCAAAGCTTTTCTATTTTTCATCTACTTATACTTTTTATGAGAGAGTAATTGTCTTCTATTATTAATTCATCATTATAAATTAAGCTCTGTTTACTACTGAACTTAGATGGAGTAAAATCCTCGCGGTGAATTGCATATATTATACCCACATTTTCGATAGCTCCTCGTCCAACGGTAAACTAAAAGCATGAACTTTTGAACCACCCACATAATTCCCCCGACAAAAGGGAACACAACACTTGAAAGGCGTTACTATTTCGCCGATCACAAGACAAAATATTTCACAAAACAGTAATTTTTCCGCCAATTACTTTGATGAATAAAGAACAAAAGAATTCGGGACCGTTTCAAAAACATACGTGAATCACCGTTGAATTAACACGAACTGACGCGTTAGTCGACAAGCGATAAAATAAAACATTGGCCTCTCTTGGTGACGTCACGAGCTGTTTACGTCAGAGTCTGCTGGCCTTGTTGTTTCGGTGGTAACGACTTTCACCATTATATGAATAGCTATAATAGCTTCAAAATTTTCTCCGGAGGTGGGCCGGTAGGGTTCAATTCGCCCGTTCCGATTGAAAGGTCCAGTCCGCTCCTGACCATGTATCTTTCTTTCAGTGTGGATAATAAATCTGGGAAAGAGCTGCGCCAGTACCTGCAACACCTGAGCGAGCAGGCGGCCGCCGGCGACCCCAGCGTCCTGCCTTGCGTCGTCGTCCTGGACAACCTGCACAAAGCTGGCACCCTGGCGGAAGCTCTGGGCTCGTTGCCGCGCAACCTGCCCTGTCTGCTGGGCACGATGGCGCAAAGCGCGTGCTCCGCTACCAGTTTGCAGCTACAGCACGGTTTCAGGTGGGTTCGGATACGATTGACTCAATATAATGGAAGGGATCCTCTGTGAACGACTAGTGAGGCAAAAATATTGTTCAGGCAACCCGCAGTGCTTACGGATACTTATCTCTTTCTGTCTTATGTTGGCTAATGGGAAGCGCTCGCATTATTTGAAATATTTTCTTGTTTTCTGCTCTTATTTAGGAATATACGTGACTATTCCACCCTTGATCTCGAGAACCAATCAGAATCGAATATTTTCACGGTTTCTTCTGTATTCTAGCGATATTTTTTGTTTATTGAATTTTATCGGACTTGCTCTACCATCGTTTATCGGCGATAAAATTTTGACATCGTGTCTGGTCAAGATTGCTTTGGATTCAAATCTGAGACAATAACCTAAGTTCCTACTTTATTTATTTACTTATAATTCGCGTTAGTGAGACATTTTGTACGAAAGGCGAGACAATTTTATTTTGGCTGGACGTTTCATGTGTGATTTAAAAAGTTTGCATTTTTGTTGATGGTCTGACACAGCAATACTAGAATTCAAATTCCTTTTAAAAGTAAACTTCTTCAATCACTCATGTTATTCTGACTAATATAATTACCAGATTATGTAGCGCAACTGATAGGGTTGTTGCGTTCCAAAAAACCCAGGCAGCTATAAAGAGGATGTACCCTCTACCATCCAGGACTATCAGTGGAGAACATGGTCCTGGTATATAAGCAAATAATGGGCGTGTACACCTTAGAAGAACTTTTAACTCAAACTATGTTTATAATGATCCTTTTATACATAAATAATGATTGACGACATAATTCGATCGAAAAATTAACTGGAATGTTTTGTTTTTGGACATAAATAATAGTACCATCTGAAAACGGACCCTCTTATGACGTAGAAACCTCATCTCGCTATAGTTAAAAGAAAATACCAAACGCCCGACGGAGACTGAGGCAACTGATATATTAATTCTTTCAAATGTGATCTCGCGCTAATTCACTCTGTCAGAAATCATGTATCATTCATCTCTGTCTGGAATAGTCTTGTTTCAGTATTAGGGTTTTGACGTCACATCATCGCCTCGTTTTCGAAGGTCCGAAAAATCGGGGATTTCAATAATAATTTTTTATAAAACGTAGGGAGCTCACAGCGAGAAACGGTTTGCGGTGGTGAGCTAGTTTGGGTGAGTTTTATCGAATTATGAAATAAAAATTTTTCGTGATATAAGCCCATTAGACCTGTGATGACGTACGCGTGTCCTGTGTACTGCAGAATCACGCCTACTCATATGAATAGGCTGCAGGTGCCGCAGAACAAGGTACTCCGTATTATCACCAACGGTGATAGATACTCTCGAGTGGCAGATCTCCACGAGAGATGTGGTAATTTGCCAAGAATCAGAGAATTCATAATCAAAACCGCTAATAGGTTCTACAAAATAAATACCACATCGCTGGGAGTGACCTTACCCGGACGATGACCCAAACAAGAGCTCACTAGAACATCAATAAAAAACACGGGTTGATATATGCATCAACTGATGTCTTTGGGGAACCTGATGATTAGTAACCGCTATCTCCCTAACACGAAAGCAACATAGTGTCACACTATCGCTAAATGCGATAGCTAACACTGAAACTCGGCTATGTGCACAAGGGTGCGCCTGCCGTTCGAATGGTCTAGCAGCTAGGAGACGACGTAATGCGCCCGGTGTACCTAGCCGAGCTAAATTAAAAGAAGGTTTTTGTTTATTAATTTTGACAATGAGAGGAATTGAGGGGGGGGAAGGAGGAACATTCCAACGAGATGGTTAGGTAGCAAATCTGAAATATTAGCAAATGAATAATGATAATAGAAAGAGACCAAAGCAGGTGCCAAACAACATAAAACTAAATTTGGTTTTTGGTAAAATCTAAAGAATTGAAAAATTCAATACAATCATAGTTCACCTGTTCATTAAGGGATGTGACAGAATTATTGTTCAAAGCAGAATTTATTTCAAAAATTTCTAACAGATTCAATAAAGTACATGCAAAATTATGTTCAGAATTTAGTATGTGGTTAGCAAAAGTACTCTTAGTGTTATACTCATCTAAAATCGGAGGGGAGGTTTTGAATTTTTCTATGGTTTTGACATGTTCCAAGACTCTAGTTGAAATCCTACTACCACTTTGGCCAACATACTGTGCATTGCAATCAGAACAAGAAATGCTATAGACACCGGATTTATAATTCAAAGGAACTTTATCTTTTGAGATATTATCAATAGTGTGAAAAGAAATATTTGTATTATCCATAAAACGATGAAAAATATTCTCAATATCGATTTCCAGGTGGGTGCTGGTGGCGCCCCACATGGAGCCTGCCCGCGGGCTGTTGGGCAGAGTGCTGCGGCGACGATTGGCCGCCCTCGAGCTGGAGCAGGGGCCGCAGCCCGAGCTGGCCGCCATCTTGGGCTGGCTTCCCCGGGTGTGGCAGCACCTCAACGCCTTCCTGGAAACGCACAGCAGCGGAGACGTGGCGATCGGGCCTCGATTGTTCCTAAGTGAGTGGCAAGAATTCAAAATACGATATGTAATACCTCACCATCACCAAACGAAATATATGAAGGGGTTCCTTTATACCACGAGGGTTATGTACCAATCTGCTACCCTCCAACTCCTTGATGAAGCCACGGCTTCGGTTTCCTGCGTCCTGAGGACTCTAGTGGATTCGTGCCCCCTATGAATGGTTGAAGGGGTCTTTCTAGGGTCACTAAGGGAGGGAGAGTTTGTGAGTTGCCAAAAATCATTCGATACTTTCCTTAGCAGTTACGGCACTATAGACCTGCCAGGAAGATCAAATTACTAAGGTGGACGGACATACTGACCTACATTAGAAATCCACCGAGGTTCAAAAAGGAGAACTAGGAGAAGGAATAGTTGATATTATGTACACATGACGTGTGCAGCAGGGGTCGGCAAAAAAACTCACTGGGGCCTACTTGCTAGCCGACCGCCTCCCTTTCTCTACTACTACTAGTATGTACCTATACCTATGAAAAATCAATCAACAAAATCATAATTTCTTATCACTTGTGGTATCCCGAAGTTAATATAAAATGGGAGAATATAATATGTTACATTTTAAACTAGTATTTTCATGCAAATATAAAAGGTGGATATCAGGAATCTATTATTGGTGCCGAAACTGCGACCCAAACTAAATGTATTCATAAACCTGTATGCAAATCAAATGAAGAAATAATTTGATTTCCAAACACACTCTAGTGTGCCCTTTTCTTTCTTTTCCTACACTGATGCGTCGTTGGCTCAGCTCTAGTGATGTGTGATCTAGTGATCTAGTGATGGAAGCATGAACTTATTATATTTTTCTTCCACAATATGAAAGATTTAAATTCATCAGGTTTGGACACCATGAATGTAAATATTACACCTATTATAAGGAAGGATATGATCTTATAAATAACACGTTAGACTTCCATATATACGGTGGGTCACGGTCGATGGTACCTTAAACGTTTACGGAGAACGCGGGACATAGGAGATCATTCTGAAAATTTGGTTGCTCTTGGTCTATCGATCAGAAATATTTTGCAAGGCAGCATTGCCGCTTATACCAGAAAGTAGTAGCACCTTTGATATTCCAAATGAAACACCTTGTATTTCATTGTATTCTTAAATACTTCCTGAAGAGCTGATTTCGTTAATGTATGGGGTCTAGCGGAAATGATTACAGATATAAACTGTTCGAAATTGTAGTTTTGCTATGAAGTCTTTTTTTCTAGAGAAATGGTGGTATAGATATTTATATTCATTTTTTATTTTTTAATGACGGCCGTTTCTTGATGGAAATCCATGGCAAATGTAAAAACTTCTCAAACGATAAGATTTTCACAAAATTCTTAAACACACAACATGTTTTGGTAATACAGTAGCTTCGTCAGGTGATATACTGGTACAATGAACTAAACCAACGTTGGCTTGCTTAACTTTCATACATCCTACTTTCCCAACTTGAAGGATTAGTTACCTGTGGA
This sequence comes from Phaedon cochleariae, assembly GCA_918026855.4. Taxonomy (NCBI): domain Eukaryota; kingdom Metazoa; phylum Arthropoda; class Insecta; order Coleoptera; family Chrysomelidae; genus Phaedon; species Phaedon cochleariae. The sequence goes on along the minus strand of OU896718.1, from coordinate 38,824,818 downwards.
CAGGATCGATAAACCTCCATTTTCGGAAATTAGGCACGATATCTAGATCAAATTACGGTATACCGGATTAACTTGAAAGGGTTGATAGCAAATGAATATTATTACCTACTAAGAAAACAAATTCAACATTGGTGAACTATTGAGGTCTAATTGATCGTTAAGTAAAAGGTAAAAATTTCTGAGTTTGTTGATTTCTAATGATTCAAAATGATTGAGTATCATTCCTTCATTTTCTACATGTAGAATTTCGAAATTATCATCAAAACTATGGTTTTCTTCTAATATATGGTTGGCGTATGTTGAATTTGTTTTTTTTCAAAAAATTCATCTTATGTTCATGAATGCGCTGATTAAACGTACGACCTGTCTGACCGATATATACCTTAGGACAAGATCCACAGTTGAGTTTGTATATCCCTGATTTTTCGAATTTGGAAGTTTTGTCTTTATTATTTTTGATAAACTTTCCCAACGTGTCGTTTGTTCTATACGCTACTCTCAAGTCCTGTTTATGTAGAAATGACGCAAATTTTTCAGTTGATGATCCGAAAGTTCTATAATTTTTATTATTATTCTTGATGGTAGAATATTCTTCTTGAATAGCATTATTATGAAGTTTTTTAGAAAGAATACTGATCTATCATATTAACGTTGTATCCGTTGTTGACTGCCATCTGTTTTATAATATTGAGTTCTTTATTGAAATTTACTTCTGAAAGAGGGACATTCACGAGCCTGTGTATCATACTATTATATGCTGCAATTTTATGTTGATAAGGGTGAGCTGAATTATTATGAATAGTGATATCAGTGTGGGATATTTATGGCGTTTGCCTTTGAAAATATCCTTAATTTTTCAGTCAAATCAGCTTTCTATCTACTGATATTTAATTGGAACAGACAAAGGGTGAACCACCCTGTGAAACATCCTAGAATTGAAAAATCTCGATTTTGAACATCCTACAGTGTGACCCACTTCTAATGGAAAAATCCCTGTATCTTACGTAATTGTTAAGTTAGGATCCTGAAATTTGCTGGAGCGAGAGATATACCAAAAATGCACTCTATGACCAAGTGGGGTCATCTTCAGTGATATACACTGCTCGCCAACACCCATGAAACTACCCCAATTTCCGGAAAATGATATTAGGAGTCAAAATAGGTCGAAAATCACTTCAGATTCGGAATCAGGACGCCCAATTTACTAGCTATTCAATTTTTTCCTGGAAAATTTTCAGTTCTGAAAAATAAAATTTTGTCGCATTTTTTATGGAAGCACCCCCGTATCTCACGTAATTGACTTTATCGTTGGACTTTCTCTTCCTCCGGCAAATTTCAGAACCCTACCTCAATAATTACGTGAGATAACGGGGGTTCTTCCATGAGAAGTGAGACAAAATCTAATTTTTCTGTACCGAAAATTTTCTAGGAAAACTATGAATAGTTAGTGAAATGGGCGTCCTGATTCCGATTCTGAAGTGATTCTCGACCCATTTTGACTCCTAATATCATTTTCCGGAAATTGGGGTGGTTTCATGGCTGTTGCGACCAGTGTATATCACTGAAGATGGCCCCACTTGGTCATAGAGTGCATTTTTGGTATATCTCTCGCTCCAGCAAATTTCAGGATCCTTACCCAACGATTACGTAAGATACAGGGGTGTTTCCATTAGAAGTGGGTCACACTGTATATCTCTGTAATATCGAGAAATAGGGTTATCCCTCTCAATTTCATCGAATATCCATCAACAATTTTCCTTCTACCTCCAGGCTGCCCCCTTGAACTGGACGCTGCCCGCGCCTGGTTCGCCGACGTGTGGAACTACTCCCTAGCCCCCTACCTGCGAGAAGCGGCGCGAGAGGGCCTGCAGCTGTACGGCAGACGGGCGCCTTGGACGGATCCGACGCAATTCGTGCTGGAGACGTACCCGTGGCCAGGCGCGCCCCCCCAGGGTCTCACGCCCATCACGGCGAAGGACGTGGGGCTGGAGGCGCTGGGGCCCGCTGCGGGGCAGGGGGAGAGTGAGGGAGATCCTTTACTCAATATGCTCATGAGGTGAGAATATATATTCTATTTTTTTTTCTGACCCCTTCAGAAAAAAAAATTGTTACGCCCATGGAGTCATAATTTTTCTATTAAATGAGATGGTATCGACGTGATCTTGAAATTTTGATTTTTTTCTATTCTTGACCCCTTTAGAAAAAAAATTAGGGACGCCCATGAATTCGCAATTTTTCTATTCTATGGGATGATATCGACCTGATCTTGGAATTCTGATTTTTTTTCCATTTTTGACCCCTTTAGAAAAAAATTTGGCACGCCCTGAAGTAATAATTTTACTATTATATGAGATGGTATCGACGTAATCTTGGAATTCTGATTGTTTCTATTTTGTACCCCTTTAGAAAAAATTTTGGGACGCCCATGAATTAGCAATTTCGCTATTCTATGGGATGGTATCGACCTGATCTTGAAATTCTGATATTTTTCTCATTTTTGACCCCTATTGAAAAAATTTGGCACGCCCTTGAAATCATAATTTTCCTATTATATGAGATGGTATCGACGTAATCTTGAAATTCTGAATTTTTTCATTTTTGACCCCTTTAGAGTAAATTTTGGGACACCCATGAATTTGCAATTTTGTTATTCTATGGGATGGTATCGACCTAATCTTGAAATTCAGATTTTTTTCTATTTTTGACTCCTTTAGAAAAAAATTTAGGACGCCCATGAATTCGCAATTTGCTATTCTATGGGATGTTATCGACGTAATCTTGAAATTCTGTTTTTTTTTTTCATTTTTGACCCCTTTAAAAAAATTAGGCACGCCCCTGAAGTCGCAATTTTCCTTCTTTTATGAAATGGTATCAAAAAAATCTTCAATTCGAAATTTTGATGTTTTTCTATTTTTGACCCCTTGAGAAAAAATTTTGGGACGCCCATGAATCCGCAATTTTGCTATTCTATGGGATGGTACCGACGTAATCTTGAAATTCAGATTTTTTTTCTATTTTTGACCCCTCAAGAAAAAAAATTTGGACGCCCATGAATTCGCAATTTGCTATTCTATGGGATGGTATCGACGTAATCTTGAAATTATGTTTTTTTTTTTTTCATTTTTGACCCCTTTAAAAAAAATTAGGCACGCCCCAGAGGTCGCAATTTTTCTTCTATGAAATGGTATCAAAAAATCTTCAATTCCCGAATTTTTCATTTTTCATCCCCTCAAAAAATATCTGGCTACGCCCACGAAAATTTTCATTTTCCACGATTGTTATCGATGAAATCTCGACATTCTGAATTTTTTTCAATTTCGACCCCTTGAAAAAAAAATTGTACGGGCGCCGTGGACGGATTCTAGAGCAGTATATTGAAGTAATGATAAGGAAACGATTTTTTCTTGAAAATTTTAACGCCCTATAGCTCAAAAGTTAAGAGGTTTAGGGCATCATATTATTATGTCCATATGAACTTTTATTCTTAAAATGAGCTAAGGAACCATATCCAATATTTTCAGCCATCAATAATTATTTTTTTCTATGACGGGAAAAAACTTTGGCATTCTCTGTTGGCAGGTTATAAAATGTCACTTTTCATAAATTACTTTTTTCCCGTCGGAAAAAAGTGAGTACTTTTTTTCCGGATATATATCACATATATACAACACTGTTGATGACTTTTGTTGTGCTATAGTTCCGAAAAATGAGTCAATAATACCGTCTCCGAGAAAGAACTGCAAGTCCTTTTAACTTCCATTCGACTTCGCTGTTACATAAATTACTAAGCAACCACTAAATTTGCAATTTTTTCCAATCAAATTACAGAATTAAACTGACAGAAGTGACATCACATATTTGATTACTTCAAAAGAATGATAAAGATGCCTACAACTAAGATGGCTACAAGCTACTTGTAGCCATCTTACCTACAACGCAGGTGTCCCTACTGTTAAAAACTTGAAATTTCACGTCAATAATTTTCAGATTTCAAAATAATGTGATATCTTCTCAATATTGATTCGTTCTTTCTTCTGTCACAGAAAAAAATAGTGTATTATACTCGAGAAAAATATTAGATTTTAGCTCACGGTTTTTTGTTTCCCTCCGCTACGCGTCGTGAGACAACACAACCTGGAGCTAAAATGTACTACTTTTTTCCCTTGTATAATAAATAACTATATATATCTAACAGACAGTTTCGAAAGAATGAATTTAGACCAATACTTTTCCAGATCTGGTTGAGCATTATCTGTATAGAGAAATTTCAGGTGCTTAATATCATCGTATTTGCTTTTAAACTCTCAAGTTCAAGTGTTTCCTTGTATAATAAATAACTAATATTAATCCCTGCATATAGGCTTCAAATAATTAGTTAGTTATCAATTTTTCAATCAGGTTGCAGGAGGCTGCCAACTATTCCAGTCCACATTCCAACGATTCGGACTGCAACAGCCTGGACTCGAATATGACACACGGGAGCAACATAGGTCAGGAAAGCGTATCTTAAATCAATGAAAACATACCCATGTAGGGATATTCTTTCGTTCTGAACCCTATAACTGGACTGATCAAAGTGAAACTGAACGTATGACACTGAATTTCTCTTGGAATTTTTGTAGCATTGTTCTAAAATTGTTCTATCCGTCATTCGGTTGCCCCCTTACGAGCAACCCTCAGAAGTCTTCGAGAGTCTTTGTGCGAGCAAGGAATGACGGGGGCCTTACCTTTCAACGTGTGATCCCAAACACTTTCTTGGGCCATCAGAAAAATGTCTGCAGTCGATGGGAATCGAACCCACGACCGGCAAGCAAATGCGGATTAGAATATTGATACTCTGTCCGCACGGCTACCTGGCATTGATTCAGTTATAATATTTTAGACAAAAGAATCAGATCAGTCCGTCCACTTCATCAAAGAATTTTGGATTATGTTGAACTCATTTAACTGTCAATGAATGATGGGCTTATATCACAAAAAAATTTATTTCATAATTCGATAGAACTCACCCAAATTAGCTCACCACCGCAAACCGTTTCTTGCTGTGAGCTCCCTACGTTTCATAAAAAAAATATTGAAATCCCCGATTTTTCAGACCTCTGAAAACGAGGCGATGATGTGACGTCAAAACTCTAATATTGAAACAAGACTATTCCAGACAGAGATGAATGATACAAGATTTCTGACAGAGTGAATTAGCGCGAGATCACAGTTGAAAGAATTAATAATATATCAGTTGCCTCAGTCTCCGTCGGGCGTTTGGTATTTTCTTTTAACTATGGCGAGATGAGGTTTCTACGTCATAAGAGGGTCCGTTTTCGAATTATGTCGTCAATCATTATTTATGTATAAAAGGATCATTATAAACATGGTTTGAGTAAAAAGTTCTACTAAGGTGTACACGCCCATTACCTACTATCCATTCAGAAGACAGAAATGTATGATTGCTGAAAAAAGTTATAAGGAGTGTGTAATACCCCATGATATGTTTATCTTCCAGTTGGTTCAGAACAAAATAATATCACTACTTAGTACATACTCAGATTCACAATAAAATGACATTAGATAAATTGTTCAGCCAAATCCTGTTTGCTATCAATGCCACCTACTTTATTCTAATCTGGAATATACTTAGGAACGAACTTAGTTCAAGAATTATTGTTGCATTCCTATATATTCTAACATCATTTTGAAAAACTTCCAGATCCAAGAAGGAATACAAAACCCCTAAGCGCCAGTACATCTTTTATGCATTTTCGTCTTTCTAGCTCATATGTAACACTGAATTTTTATTACTCTATTCATCACATTTCCATTTTATCGTGAGTCTTGTGTGTGATAAACACAAAAATCAAAACAGATTCTGTGAATTAATATCCAATTTTGATTTGATCTGGTATCCCTGAATAATCGAGATCAATTTTGCATCCATAACATTTTTCTTAGTTGATTTTCCAAGAAGACTAACTTGATGAAATCACACTCATTCCAAAAACTCGTATCCTCATAAAATTCACTTGATACAGAAGTTTAGCTAAGCATTGAGAGAACAGAGAAGAAGCGGAGAAAAAACTATTGGAACATTTTTATATTGACTAAAATAGTATTTTTCTTCATTCCTTCTCAATTTTAGTGTTGCCAACATAAACCTTTCATTATTCGTTGGGACCCTGGAAAACAGAAACAGTGGGGGTGGAGCAAAGTGAACAGAAGATGGTGTAATCACAGACAGTGTTTTGTTTCTCCAAGAACGCTTGACCGCAGATTCCGCAATAATGGCATATTAGTTCTAAGTTGTCCGCAAGATGGCGACACTTTTTACAGATTTCTTTCATGACAGAAAACGTCGCTTACACACCACTTGCACCGGACAAAATAATATCATAACATTAATAACATAACCTCAAATCAAATGAGATTGAGTACGGAACTGTAATTTCGGGGAATTTTAATCATCATCAGTTCTGCCAACATTGAATTTTTGTTGAGATGTCGCCATCTAACGGGTAAAATGCGACATATATTCCGCAATATTGAAAAGAAACCTTCTGTCAAGTAGGCCGTAGGTCAAAAACTTTGACGAAAAACGATAGATGGGATTTGATAGAAGTTTCTACACCATTTTCTGTTCATCCTGGGGTGAAGGAAGACATTTTTTTATCTCTCAAAGCTAGCTGGTCTTCTTTATCGATGTTTGAAGTATTGAAGAAACACAAAAACAACCGTACCATTCTCCACATTTTTGAAACATCATAATTTTGGATGTCCATTTATTTAGTCAGGTTTTACCAGAAAGTGTCTTAAGAACGAGTCCCATTTTCTCGAAATTCAGGTTTGGATTTTGAGATGTGATGAATTATTTCAAGAACTAATCTGTTTTAAAGGTCTTTTCGAGACCTGGCAATTTTTAGAGCTGCAGTTTCTTCTTATTGAGGAGAGTCAATAAATCAATTACAACAGGTACATAATATGATGCCTTTACAATAAACATTAGAGTGGTATTTATCAAAAACAATATGATAGTTTTAAATTATTAATCAATATTGCATTGATAATTATTTCAAGCAGAAGTAGCTGTGAAAATGTACTACATAGCATTATGTATCGTGACTATAACTAGAGTAATGCTTGATTTTTGTAAAATAGTGTTTATATTGTTATTTATTTATGAAAAATTTGCACATTTTTCGTGTAATACTCTAATAGGTAACTTACAGTTGATGATGTGTAGTATTTTTTAAAATTTTTTGTCTGTGTTTATGAGTATTTTCTGGTCATATACAGCCATTATTTGTGTAAATATAATGATATTTACATTAAATGCCTATTGAGAATTGTTTTCTATAGTTTGTTTATATTTATATTAATATACTGTAAATGTTTTAATAACTTTTATACCAAATGTATAAAACTGCCATAAATTATTATTACTATAAATAGGTGGTCTTTCATTTCGCCGAATCATAGGTTTATTGTATTTTCTTCATGCATTTTTTACGATAGTTATCAATCAAGTTTAGCTTGTTCCTTTCTTGTAAAAATAGTTTTGTGAAATTCCATACGAACGCCACTGGTGGCAACAACAAAAAAATGTGATACACTAACTGATGCCTCTTGATACATAGTACATGTATGCCAAATTTCATTTGAATATTTGTAGTGGTATTACAGATATTAATAAAAAACTATTAATTCTTGAGAACTTTACACCACCCTGTATCCCAAAAGTTAGGACGTTTAGGTCATACGTTCATATGAAACTTTCTTCTTAGAATGGGCTCAAGAATCGCCTCCTAGAATATTGACATCCAGTTATGAAACACCCTGTATATGCAGGGTACAGGGTGATTCACCATAAATGTTCCCCCCTCTAGCTCAGTTATTTTTTAACCGAATTCAAAATTTGAAATATCATCTTACATGATTTTCGATAAGTTTTTTTCCGCTACATCAGAAAATACAGGGTGCTCGGAACAAACGATATACAGGGTACTATTCGATTTTTTTAAATGGAGAGCTGATTTGATTAATGCATCACACTTGGGGTCTAGCGGCAATGATTATACAGAGATATAGGGTGTTCAAAATCGAGATTGTTCAACTTTAGGATTTTTTTTAGACGAAACTATTCATTATTGGTCAAAACGGCCTTTATGTCCCTATCTCAACTTGTGATTTACTATCTACTGACATTTATTTGAAACAGATACAGGGTGGTTCAAGATTCAGAATTCTGATCACCCTGTATCTTGGATTTTTTCTCCATATTCAGCAAACAATGCTCAAGGATTATAAACTCTCCTTGGACAATGCTGACAACATTCTCTTTTCCTCTAACCTAAAAGTTTTGTGGACTGTTGAAGTTTCAGTCCTCTAGGAAAATGTCTCGACCTAGGCACAGTATAGAGCTCTCTATACTGTGACCTAGGGTTCCATGAGTTACTTCAGCTATACTTAACTTATAAAGAGGATGAATTAGATGAGGAGGAACGGAATTTTGGTAGGGCACCAGTGGCGTCGTTGAACAAATTCCTGAATACATTTTCAAAAGTTCGCTTACATTTTTCAATTCAGCTCAGAAAGCAAGGAAAACATACGGGATTTCATTATTTTATCTGAAACCGATTCGGGAAAATACAGGGTGTTTTGATATAATGATCATTCAACGATCAATTTCATGACCATATATAAATACGACTGAAATACAACATTTTATGCACGACCGTTTTAGACATTTTTTTACTGTCAATATGGAATTTATTCATGATTTTAAATTCAATCTGCCAAATTATGTATCCCACTGGCGAGGAAAGATAGAATGGTAGTCTACTATGTAGAAATGACCGGTAAAAAAGTGCCACACTTTACCCTGGTCATATGCATACAAATTATCATAGGTTTTGCTAACACCCTGAATAATATTCTTGAACCAGCAGCTATGATGAATGACGCTTTATAAAGATTTTCTAGGGTTTCATATTAATCTCCATCCCCAAGTACTTGAATGTGCTAACTAATTTATTTTGAAATAATATTCTACAGTGCTTCAAAGCAAATTTATTGATAGACTCCACAAAAGGCACTCTACTGAACAACAAAATATAATAAAGACAATACGATACTTCAAAGGCGTTATAGTTAGATTGTGTTTGGATCTATGTAGTTACGCCTTATTCCAATCTTCGTTTTCCATCACATCCACAGTCGCAATCTGTATCCTTTTCGAATAAAACGTCATGTAGAACTTTTTGGTAAAACACGAATCCTCCTAAGAGGCCGATTGTTGCGATCGAAGCCTGAAAATTTGACGGATTTTATACCACGTAATTGTTCCCAATTCAAATTTTACGTATATACTCACGTTTCTGACAGACTTTGATTTGCCAATTGGAAAAAAATCGAAATTAGTTCTTTTTTTCGTGATACTACTCTTATTTTCATCATTGCATCCCATATTTATTGATTTTTTTATACAAATAAAGAAACCCGATTACATAAAATTTTATCTCTCACATGATCATTCATATTCAAGCATTTTGTGACAGAAAATAAAGCTGTAGTAGGGGTAAAACTGCATTTAGCATGCGATGGGTTTTTTTTCGAAAATTTTTTTTGGTACTTACGTATTTTTGTCTGAAAAACACGAATTTGATAATGAAAATGTGAACAAACCACTATTTATCGAGATATTTCAAAAAAAAGTTCGAAATTTCCACTCCTTCTTCCCCTTGCATTGGATGCATTTTCAGGTACTTGCTCTTCTTATTTTGTCATTGGACACTTTATATACTCATGATGTACTTCAATGACACATTTTTATACAGAAAATTCAACAGGAAATATGATTTTTATGGTGAGTTTTTCCTATTTAGTGAGCAAGAGCATACCAGATGACGGCCATTTTATCCATAGGCAATCCAAATACGAGATGTCAAATGTCAATAGATTGCTTTGGAATGACATTACACACGCCATTATTTCAAATGATATTCTTCCTTCTTTTCAATAAATATGGATAAATCACAAGAAAATCATATTTCTAGTTGACTCAATGATAGAAAAAAATGTGTCTTACATTGTGATATATATAAATTGTCCAATGATGAAAAAAGAAGGGTGAATTGTTTAAAATTCAATCCAGAAGACAGGCGGAAAAGAAGGTGAAATTTGAAACTTTATAGTGAAATATCTTGATAAATAATGGTTTGTTCACATTTTCATTATCAAATTCGTGTTTTTCAGACAAAAATACGTAAGTACCAAAAAAAATTTTCGGAAAAAAACCCATCGCATGCTAAATGCAGTTTTACCGTAGTAGGTAGTTATAGTTACCTGATATCCACCTGAAATCCCTGAAATCCCTGAAATCAACCTGAAGACATGCAGCACATAAGTACATTAATTTCATTGTCTACTACATTTATACTTCTCTCCGCTTTTTTTATAAGACATCAGTTGAAATTTCTCATATCGCATTCTACAAAAATAATTATATCCCACCATAGATCCCGTAATCCCACCCCACACTTTCTTTTTGATAATTTGTAAATTTGTTCTCCCGGGCGCGGGGGTATTTCAACCGTAGAACATGAAAACTATAGAACATGGATTCACAGAACACATGTCATTGGAGAATTCAATCTATTTTATGTCAATTTGTCAGTTGTCCCAAGTCATTTATTGCAGCTGTTAGTATCTTGTTCTGTGTCAATGAACTCTTTAAATTGTGTTCTGTGGCTCCTGCGAAAGCGAAAACCAAGAAACGTCAATAAAAGTTCAAAGTCCGATACACAAAAATATTATTACTTTTGCAAACAATGCCCTAGGTTAGTGAACAAACATTCTGGAATAAAGAAATCCAGAACTCATCTATCTCCACCATTGATCCGGTTATGAGTTGAATAGGTGCTTCACATCGATATGGCAGATTTAATTCGTACAGGAAGTGGACATAATGCTGCTATAATGAAAGACAAATTGGGATCTCCCAGTACAGGAAGCGACGACGGAAACGACCACGAAACCCAAGGGGCGATCAAACCAGAACCAGATGAACCCGACCTGGGCGATAGTGCTCATTATGCCCCTCCTGAGACACAGTGGTACCATGGGAGGCTTGACCGATATCAGGCTGAAGAGAGATTGTGGCAGTGCAACATACTGGGGGCTTATTTAGTGAGGGAGAGCGACAGGAAACCGGGTAGTTATGTCCTTTCATATTTGGGTAGAACTGGGATAAATCACTTCAGGATAACTGCAGTATGTGGAGACTTTTACATTGGGGGAAGGCAGTTTGTATCATTGAATGATCTAGTTGGTTATTACAAAGAATGCAGTGATTTACTCAAGAGAGAAAGGTTGATTCACCCTGTAGCACCTCCTGAGCCAGTCAATGATAAAAAGGTATGTGTTTTTATTCCTATGTCCCTCATCAATTGGTTATGGATGGTGAGATAAATTTATCTTTTCACGCCATTAGGAAGCTGGAATACTGAGATCTTGAGAACAAATCAACTTTCTAACTCCATATTCTCAATCTTACATTTGAATTCATTTTAATTTCAATTTGTGTTGCCTATAAGATTTCAGCTTCCTTTCAATTCTATCCTAATTCACAATGTTTTGCTCAACATAATCATAATAAGGGAGTGAAATAAATTATAGACATACCTGATGTCTTTATTCATAGAAGTTACTGAGAAATTTGCTCCAATACACCTATCTGAGTAAGTGAGTAATAAATTCAGCCAACAAATGATATAAATCCAAGTATAAATCCTTAGTTTTTTCTTTGAATATATTCCTCTGAGGATACTTTTCAACCTGTATATTATGTATATGCTCATGTATATGTTACAATATTTGGTTGGGGCTGAAATCTCCTTTATTAAATTGTACAATGTATCAATGTCACAATGTTTTCTTGGCCAATAATTCATCTCACAGGGGCCCAGGGGTGGCTTTAAGGGCTTTTTGAGCTGCAACCCATGGCCATGTGAATACAAAGGCCCCCAGTCCCCATTGAAAACAATGGACAAAAATGTGATTTGAAAAAAACATTTGAAAAATTCTTATCTTATGCAAATAATTGATATAACAGAACATAATACATGTATATGTGTGTTGTTTGATGTTTTATGGATGCTTGAGATGCTTTCCTGTTTTTAATGAACTTCTACCACTACATAACATTCTGATCTTAGTGATTTAACACCTTGTTATATATAATGTTTTAATGTTTGAAGGATAAGATTGTCATTGTCAGAGAATTAACTGATTACATCTTTCAGAAGTTAACTTTATTCAAATTGTTAATAAAATATCAGGAAAAGGGGGAGTAATGTAGTGTGATCTTACACTTTGTATATAGAATGCTTTAATGTTTGAATGGTTAGATTGTCATTGTCAGAGAATTAATTAATTACATCTTTCAGAAGTTACCTTTATTCAAATTGTGAATACAATATCCGGTAAAGGGGAAGAAGTAATGTGGTGTGATCTTACACCTTGTATAGGTCGCGTGCACGATGACCGACCCTGGAGGCAAAATATTGAAACACAACCTCACTTTTTTATTTGGTTACAGAGGAATCAAAGGATTGAAATAGTAATCTCACATAGTTATTATTATGAAATGTTGTCATTCCTTATTGAAATTCCTTCTGCCTTCTGCCACTCCTGCAATACAAGATTACAAGCTAATACTGCTAATAGATTGAAAATGTCTACTACACACACGATCGTCCGCATGTCAGACTAGTCCTCCCGATTGATTGCATGAATCCAATCTTCTTGCATTATTTTAGAAATTTCAGGTGTATTTCTATTAGCTCCTATCGCAGAAGGAATTCCGATGAGAAATCAGAGAAATTACCAAATTTCAAAAATGAAAACTATAGGTGAGTGACTATAGTAGGTACTTACTTTTAAATCATAATGTACCATCCGGATTCCTTCGTCTTCCGCTACAGTTTTTGTGCATTTTACATCAGCACAATGTGATGGCATGTGCGAATTGATGAATAGCGGAAAAATACGATCCATATGCCAAAATCATTTCGATCACTTGTAAACAAATAAGAAAAGTGACATTGTGTTTCAATGTTTTGCCTCCAGAGTCGGTCATCTGACAGTTCTTGCACGCAACCCATATAGAATGTTTTAATGTTTGAAGGGTTAGATTGTCATTGTCAGAGAATTAATTAATTACATATTTTAGAAGATAACTTTATTTTCATTTTGATTCTATTGTATTTACACACTCAACCTGTTGATTTATGCAATAATATCTTTCAGTTTGTTTGTGTGTTTATGTCATATTAAATAAGTAAAATGTGTCATTGTCCTCTCTTCTTTCCTATACTTTGTATCTAGCACATCTTTATTGAAAACAGGTCTTTAATTAGTTTTAGGCAGGGCCCCAAGTAGTATGAGACCAGGGCCCCTCAGACTCACGGTCCGCCCCTGCACAGGGCTCCCCTCTTGACTCCCTAATTGAAAGTTCTAAAAAAAAATTTGTTCCATCAATGTATTCCCAATGAACTGAATGTAAACAACAAAACAACTGTATTCCTCCGTATTCCTCTGAGAGTATTTATTGGTATGGGAAAAAAGTTGTTTTTTTTTTTCACTCATCCAGGGTGAATGAGACCTCTAGGGTACCATAGCATCAATTTTTCAGTATGCTACTGAATCTAAAAAGACCAAAAAATTTGACAACGACACGCGGTGTTCCCAAGCGGTCACCCATCCAAGTACTGACCGCGCCCGACATTGCTTGACTTCCAGGATCGGACGAGGCTGGGTTTTAACTCAATGTGGTATGGTCGTTGCCTGAAAGATGCTTGCAATGCAGGTGTATTTATAGTTAAAAACCTCAAATTACTAATATAATAACTAATAGTTATTTAACCAACTAGTGTATTAATGAGGGCGATTAATGATCGAGATATTTTAACGTGCAAGCGGAGCGAGCGCGTTAATGTTCGAGATCATTAATCGCCATTTAATATACGAGTTGGTTACAAAATTTTTCCGTCGACTACAACTGAATTAGGAGAAACAAAAGTAACAGAAGGCAATTCTTAAAATTTATTAATACACGGGGCGTTTGATTTAACAAATGAAGTTGTTAGGACTTTTTGATAGAAACGGCAACATCGCAATTTGGAAAATATTTCAGATCGATAGAACAGGAGATAAAATGTAGGATTCGAAGTTTTCAGAAAAATCCTGCGTTGTGTTTTCCATAAACGTCTAACCTAGGGTCCCTTGATGTAAAATGACGTATTTGTCATCTCAACAGGGTACGGACAGATCCTCATCGTCTCCTCTCACTCTAGAGTGTTTGTGAAACAGTTATATAGTTCCATCTTTATTCATTTCTGGGGATAAACACTAGATTTGTGACATTTGTTGTTTTTTAGGTTATATTGAGGACATTGGCGTATCATACGTAATTTCCACATGTAATTTCTCATTCAACTCTACATATTATATCCAAATGATGACGATAATTTTCAAGTTTTTGATTTTTCAACTTCAGCATAATCTTTGTGTGGCAGTTAGCAAATTTTTCTGAAAGTTTAATACGTTTTACCAAATGGGACTGTTCTTAGGCAGTATATACCTATCAATAAATTAATATTGTCTCTAAATATGTTGCGACACGAAGTTTGAAAAGGTGAATCAAATATAAAACGAACTATCCTTTTTTGCAATACGAACACTCCTTGAACTTCACGTCCTTGTCCCCAGACAATGATACGGTACGCAATTGCAGAGTATGCATATGAGTAATACACATTCAACAGAGTATCTCTATCTAACATGGATTTTAGGACTGTCAATAGGTAAAAGCATTGGTTGATTTTTTTGCATACAGCATTGATTTGCTCTCCCCATGAAATGTTACTGTCGAATAAGGTTCCCAGAAACTCAACCGTTTTTGATTTTGCAATGACAGTATTGTTTAAAGAGATAGAGCAGTTTGATGGTGAGTTGAGCGTAGAGTAATATTCAATGCACGCCATTTTTTTTATATTCATCATCAATCTATTTCGGTAGCACCAATCTTGAAATTGATTCAGTGTGTTGGCAATTTTTTCAGAGAGTGCAGTTTCATTACTGTCTGATATAATTGTGCATGTATCATCTGCATACATGAGAATTTTAGCGCCCGTCAGATAACTAGGAAGGTCATCAATAAATAATAAAAATGTCAACGGGCCAAGAACACTGCCTTGAGGAGTTCCTAGCTCCATATTAAACTCATTTGAGAAGACATCATCAATTTTCACAATAATTTTTCGATTTTCCAGGAATGAGAGAAACCAGTCATTAATACAACCACGAATGCCAAGCTGATACAATTTTTCAGAAACAAAAGATTTTTCGACGGTGTCATATGCCTTCGATAGATCGAATAGTATTGATACCACATATTTACCGCGATCCATTTCATCATATATATATGTTTCTACTAAAATGCATCCAAGAACTTGTGAAGTGGATAATTATTGGCACAATGAGAAAGCATAATATGTGATTTCGTATTAGTTTCACCTCGAATATTTTGCTGATGTATTTGATGGAAAGATGACAAATTCAAATTTGCCATCCAACTGATTGATACAGCCTAACGCAGCACATTTTATCATCCTTCCAAAACAGAATTGAATAATGTCGAATTAAGATCAAGTATGAAATTAAAATTTTGTAAGATATCTTTTAACGCCTATGAATGTGACGTGACAGCAATGTCATGTCAGGGACACCAATACACGAAACCAAAGTCACTAGATGATTAAAAGAGAAAGGAGCTATGATCTGTCCGTACCCTGTTACATGACAAATACGTCAGTTTGCATCGAGAGACCCTAGTCTAAACTATCATCGACCGTGAGTGACCTTGTAGAATGAGTAATTTTTCAGAGAGTTGTTGCCATATTGCCATACACCAAGATGCCTGACACTGATGAACTGACTTTCAAAAAAGGTGATATTTTTTTCGTGCACAACGACATGGGAAATGGTTGGTTATGGGTAACAGCACATCGAACTGGGGAACAAGGAATGATATTCAGAGAACTAGTCGAAGATTTGGATGACAGCATCGATCCGAATACGGTGTTTCCTTGGTTTCATCCTAACTGTACGAAAAATGAGGCTGTTGATTTACTAGTCAAAGGTAACATTATCTTTATTGAATGCATTGTTTATACTGATGTAGTTTTATTTTTCCTTCCATGTTTTATTTTCCTTTCCATTTTTACAATTTGCTATTAATGCGTTTTAGTAGTTATAATCAGTTTTATAAATGTGTACAAAGCAATGTTATTGTGATAATTTCAATAAATCTTTTTGTACTTGTATTTTATATTTATTCATGTTTGTTGTCGTTGTTTAACGAGCACGGAATGATTGTGATTTCCTACGAGAATGAAGTTTGCAGCATGAGCCATTTGCGAATGCTGCAATCATTCCAGTAGGAAATTAGCATTCCATGCAAGTTATACACTATAATTTTTCTACGGCTATAATAGATAACAGCGGCATTTTCGAATTCGCGAAAATCACGAAGTGTGCGACCTCTGGTGGCTAACTGTACAAGTCTCGCGAGTGTGAACAACAAATATGGCAACCATTGTTTTGAATTTCATAAATATTTGTTTTATTCGAAAATAATTCATTTGTTGAAGTGCATATTCCAGAACCTCATTTCTCCCTGATGCGAATTATTGCATGAACTTTTATTGTTTGCAATGAAGTAACCAGTACCTACCTTATAATAATATACATTTGAATTAGAATCATTGTATAAATTTTGGTTGCAATGATTCGATCTTGAGAAAAACTTGAAGTCCTCAATTGCTGGAGATCCTTGTTTATGTAAATCGATGATATTGTTCATTCTGAGCAGCCTCTCCAACCATTTCTTCTTTTCCAACCCCTTCACTAGAATTCCATCTCCTTCATAAGAGCCAGTGATATTTCTTGATGAATTCAATTATTTTTCATACCCATACCATATTGTTGTAATAGCTGATTGCTTGTATGGTTCCATTCCAGTTCATGCAAGTGTTGAGTGGACCATTCCGATCATTCCTTATGTTTGAAAACTGTGGGATTGTAGTGTGATATCAATGACGAATACCACCATTGTCCACATCAAAATGGCAATTTCTCTGCACAAAAAGTAATTTTTTCCATACTGGAAACCTTGTACGTATTTCAAGAAGTCAACTTATTATTCACTATTTAGCAAAATGATTTGGAAATAACCAATTTGCAATGAGTGCATACGGCAATGTTTTTGTTGTTCATACTCAGTTGGAAATTTGACGTTGATTTGACGTTTAATAGAGCCATCTATTGGTTCGTGATTTTCGCGAATTGTTTGTCTTGTAGCTATCTGATTTCCTGTCAAGTAATGCTCATCTATTAGACAGAGCTGTCATTGCTTGAAAGTTGACATTCCATGGGCGAAGAGTTTTTTTTTTTTAATAATGACACAATGGAGTCATTGTGATATCAGATACGGAAATAAAATTGATGACATACAAAGTACCTCATTGATGTAACGAACATAGTAAAACAAGTGAGGTACGTAGTTTTTGAAAGGTATCAGATTAGTATAGATGTAAATTTCATTAAGTATTAGATTAGTATAGAGGTCAGATAATTTATACGACGCTATAAAAGCAGATGATATTTTATCATTGCTCATGTAAGATGGAAGAAGAGGCCATGGCATCATATCATGAGCATAATATTTTTATATTGAAACTACCATTGGGCACCAAAGATGTGTATACGACGCTATGAAAGTTCAGAGAACTGGAGATTTTTCCCACAAACTACGTACTTAGCCCACTCGACTGTCTTGGTTTTTCCAGACAGTCGAGTGAGCTAGGTACGTAGTTTATGAGGAAAAAAATCGAGACAGTCGAGTGTGCTTTTTTCACATTCTTTTGTTTTTTGTTTTGTTTTCTATTGGCAAGTGATTATCTAGGAACTTGTAAATATTTTTAGTATTTTCATCGTATCTCCCGAACTATTGAATTCAGAGAAAAATGTGATTCGGATTTTTTGTACATTCTATCAAAAGAAATAATTTTATTTCTATAACATTTTCAGATATATATTCAGTTGTTTTCGAGATATGAGAATAAAATTTTCAACACTTTTGTTCCATCTTCCAATCAACAAAATGAAAAAATATTTCATGGTTCAGTGGAAGTCGATGAGCTTCATCTATCGATAATCTTTGTTTTTCAATATATCTTCATCTATATATCTACCCTATGGGTCGTTAAAATGTTTTTTTTCATATTTTTCACTTTATTTCTTGTACTATTGGATTTACAGAAAAAAATATGGGAAATAATTTGTAGGAAATGTTCCAGTGGATAACGCACTTTTGATAATTTTCTATTTTTTCATTTGTTTTCGATATATATTGAATTGAAAGGATTTCAAATTTTGATGTTTTGATTTTCATATGTTTTTCCATTTTCCGATGGATGCACGAAAAAATGGTTAAATAATAATTTGTTGCGTCATCAAAGAGGCATACGGTGCATTTTTCAAATTTGGATTTAGTCTATTGATTCAGGAGATATGTCGTTTTGGAGCGAACCGTGTGTTTCGGAAAATCTCCTTGAAAAACCCACTTGGAATTTTCCGACCCTGCTCAATTTCAATAGGCTTCGTCTCTCCCTGATAGAGTTTTTTTTCACAAAAAATGAAATCGATCGGACCACTTTTGCGATTTGTAGAGTGGTTACAAAAAACTTCCGGTGAAAAATCGAAAAAACCCGGAAAAACCACCTTGGAGTTTACCGATTTCCTTCATATTTTAATGGCATAATATTGTTTTGAGTACAATGCAAAATTTCAAGTCGGTATGTCAAAGGGTTCCGGAGATATATCGATTTATGATTAACACAGAGTACAGACAGACAGACAGACAGACCACACACAAAAACCAAAGTTGCTCAAAATTCGATGGGGATCATTTTCTCCAAAGTAACTATACCTGTATCTCGCTTAGTTTCCGAGATAGCATTTTTGGCAAGGCCGTAGTATACTCCACTATGTATAGCGTCGTATAACAAGAGCAATCTTGTGTTACAGCCGTAGAAAAAAAATGGAGTATTCTGTGACCAAACTTTATTTAATCACTTTTTGCCTATCGTGTACTATTTATACATACTATCCAGTTTTATATCTGTTATTTATCATATCGATAGGTATCTAATAATGATCGTTTGCTCTTCTTCATTTGTAAATGACTGTCAATGAGAATTACATTCTTCAGACAATAAAGTATATTTGATTTGATTTGACAAGGTGACTTTTGAACAAAATTAGTCTTTTTCTAGCTGGCCCTGGCAGTTTTCTTGTCCGCCCCAGTGACAACTCCCCTGGAGACTATTCTCTCTTCTTCCACATCAACAATCAAATTCAGCGTTTCCGAATAGAGAAGAAAGGTGTTCGATACCTCATGGGAGGTAGGATATTCGAATGTTTGGATGCAGTGATCAACCGTTACAGGAAGGAACAAATCGTCGAAGGATATACTCTGCAGCACCCGGTATGATTTGTGTGGAATTATCCGAATAGCTAGCCGTTGAGGTTCATATAAGCACTCAAAATAATTTCAAAAAATCAGGCAAAACCAATGAAATGAATATGTTTCAACATATTTCGAAAAATCAGACATTAGAACCATTAATATGAGATTACCAACATAAATAGTTATCCAACCAACAAGTGTATTAATGAGGGCGATTAATGACCGAGATATTTTAACGTGCGAGCGGAGCGAGCGCGTTAATGTTCGAGATCATCAATCGCCTTTTACAATACGAGTTGGTTACAAAATTTTTCCGTCGACTATATTTCTCTTTTCTCCTGCAATGAAGAAAACTTGGTTCGCGAATACATCATTCATCCGGAAACTACTAAGAATCACCCAGTAGCCATGTTACTGACATTAGTGACATTTGACATTTGTCACACAGAAAATAAATTCCTTGTGTTAGAACACAGGGATTTAAATCGTTTCAGAAACTTGGAAAAGTGAACCCGTTAACGGAAAATCATCGATGAAATCCATATTTTCGATTTAAATGCAGATTTCGTAAGTTATAGCATAAACAATGAATGCACGCGGTGTATGTTTGGTTGCCTATAAAACAATCGTGCATTAATAGACAAATTGATCATTAATAGGGGTCATTAATGAACGATTTCATAAACATTAAACTTACTCGTTAATACGAGGTCCACGGAAAAGTACCTATTGTGATTGAATTTCTTACTGATTGAAAAAATACGCTGGTGCTATTATTGAATTTTAATTAAATCTGTATACTATTTTTCATCAGTAGGTGTCTCTTAGGTCGCGTGCACGATGACCGATCCTGGAGGTAAAATATTGAAACACAACTTCACTTTTCTTTAGAACATTGAAACACAACCTCACTTTTTTTATTCCTCTACAGAGGAATCAAAGGATTGAAATAGTTTTTCACAATATTTTGGCAAACGAATCGTGTTTTTTGCGCTATTTCTAATTCAAGCATGCCTCCTCATTGTGCTGTTGTACAATGCACAAAAAATGCAGCGAGAGACGAAGGAATATGACTTTCCAGGTAAATAGTAATCTCACATAGTTTTCATTATGAAATGTTGTCATTTCTTATTAAAATTCCTTCTGCCACTTCTGCAATAGAAGCTAATACTGCTAATAGATTGAAAAATTTTTACAACACTCTCGATCATATTTCGTCAGCATGTCAGACCATTCCACCCGTTTGATTGCATGAATCCAATCTTCTTGCATTATTTTAGAAATTTCACAAGTATCTTTATTAGCTTCCATTGCAGAAGGAATTCCGATGAGAAATCAAATTTCAAAATGAAAACTATATGTGAGTGACTATAATAGTGGGTATTTACATTTACATCATAATGTATCAACCGGATTCCTTCGTCTCCCGCTGCATTTTTTTTGCATTGTACGACAGCACAATGTGATGGCATGGGAGAATTAATGAATAGCCGAAAAACACGATTCGTATGCCAAAATAATTGTGAGAAACTATTTCAATCACTTGTAAACAAATAAGAAAAGTGAGGTTGTGTTTCAATGTTTCACCCCCAGGGTCGGTCATCTGACAGTTCTTCCACGCAACCCATTACAGACTACACTGGAATGAAAATAGCAACGTGTATATGAAATATTTTGGGTTTATATGTACCTCAGCTGAACTGTTTCTATTTAACAATACACTTTCTTCAATTTTAACTATAGGAATATTTCGGCAACTAGTTTTAAACTAAGAAAAATAAGTATGTATATACCTATGTAATGAAAACATACCTATATAAACATTTTTGTCATCTTCACTTACAATGATCTAATTAACTATTTCTAGACTATCAAATGCTCTAATTTCCTGACAGGATCAACTTGTTTCTTTTATCATTTTTTTTTCTGCACTACTAACTTAGAAACACATCATAATTCATCATGTTTTCTAACTAATAAATCGAGTTCTACTACTAGATTATAAAAATAATTGACATCATCTATTCTCTCTGAATTCAATTCTTATTTGAAATCAAGGTGGATTTTAGAATATCGCTCATCTGACTGTTCTAAGCGACTTTTAACGTCATCATCACCTTCTCTCGATTTATGACCGAAAAAATCTTCATGTTTGGAAAATATCTGCTAGTATTGAATACAAAACATATTAGCACTATATATACAATGGTCATAACTGGTTCGTATTTACTGGATGGTTTTCTCCGATTGAGTGGCAAGTATCAAATACTGCTTCTCGGATCTGCAACTAAACATCACATTTTGATCGAAGTACATTTGAATCAGAAAATATCATCAGAGGAAATACATGGATGTTGAATCTGAGACATACCTGAAGAATAATTTCAACGTTCGTAACTGGATTGCTACATATCCGCTTTCTATCCGTATAGTGGTTTCTCCAGTAGGCATCTTCCACATGTTCAATTACGTGGGTTATATTAAGGACCTTGAAGGCCAAACAATGTGCTGCTAGGATCAAAAACTAAGTATCAATTTCAAATTTGAATCGTGAGACCTACATAGAATATGAATCTATGAAAAGTCTGGATATTGTTTTCAACATTCCTAACTGGAACGCGATATATTTTTGTAATTCTGATCTGAATTCTGTAAAGTATACTCTGGTCAGGTCTCTTTGCGGATATTCTGTTCGGTTCGTCTTGACTGGGTGGTTTTCTCCGATTGAGTGGCAAGTATCAAACACTGCTTTTCGGATCTGCAACTAAACATCACATATTAATCAAAGTACATTCAAATCAGAAAATTAATATCATCAGATGAAGTACATGGATGTTGAATCTGAGACATACCTGAATGATATTTTCATCGTCCGTAACTGGATTGATACATGTCCGCTTTCTTTCCGAATAGTGGTTTTTCCAGTAGGCATCTTCCACATTTTCAATTACGTGGGTTATATTAAGGACCTTGCATGCCAAACAATGTGCTGTTCGTATCTAAAACTAAGGAAATTTCAAATTTGAATCGTGAGACCAACATAGAATATAAATCTATGAAAAGTCTGGATTTTGTTTTCAACATTCGTAACTGGAACGCGATATATTATTGTAATTCATCAATTACTATCAACAACTATCTCAATGAAGACGAGGCAGGCAGATAAGCAACAATTTTCTCTGCAATGAAGAACACTGTATATACCTAACCCACCATGCGTCTACCTCCTTTGCACAGAGGGTTTATAAACGCCGAGTTGATACTCTCCCCTCGTAAGGGTACCTGTCGTGTTTCCATAGAGACATAAAGCAGAATATCTGTCTATCTGTCTGCTTGAGAATCTGGAAAGGAAATCAATATATCGTCTTCCGTACGAATATAAAGATCTGAATTCTGTAAAGTATACTCTGGTCAGTTCTCCTTGCGGATCTTCTGTTCGGTTCGTCTTGACTGGGTGGTTTTCTCCGATTGAGTGGCAAGTATAAAACACTGCTTTTCGGATCTGGAACTAAACATCACATATTAATCAAAAAACATTTAAATCAGAAAATTCATATCATCAGATGAAGTACATGGATGTTGAATCTGAGACATACCTGAATGATATTTTCATCGTCCGTAACTGGATTGCTACATGTCCGCTTTCTTTCCGAATAGTGGTTTTTCCAATAGGCATCTTCCACATTTTCAATGACGTGGGTTATATAAAGGACCTTGCATGCCAAACAATGTGCTGTTCGGATCTAAAACTAAGGATAAATTTCAAATTTGAATCGTGAGACCAACATAGAATATAAATCTATGAAAAGTCTGGATTTTGTTTTCAACATTCGTAACTGGAACGCGATATATTATTGTAATTCATCGATTACTATCAACAACTATCTCAATGAAGACGAGGCAGGCAGATAAACAACAATTTTCTCTGCAATGAAGAACACTGTATATACCTAACCCACCATGCGTCTACCTCCTTTGCAGAGAGGGTTTATAAACGCCGAGTTGATACTCTCCCCTCGTAAGGGTACCTGTCGTGTTTCCATAGAGACATAAAGCAGAATATCTGTCTATCTGTCTGTTTGAGATTCTGGAAAGGAAATCAATATATCGCCTTCCGTACGAATATAAAGATCTGAATTCTGTAAAGTATACTCTGGTCAGTTCTCCTTGCGGATCTTCTGTTCGGTTCGTCTTGATTGGGTGGTTTTCTCCGATTGAGTGGCAAGTGTAAAACACTGCTTTTCGGATCTGCAACTAAACATCACATATTAATCAAAGTACATTCAAATCAGAAAATTTATATTATCAGATGAAGTACATGGATGTTGAATCTGAGACATACCTGAATGATATTTTCATCGTCCGTAACAGGATTGCTACATATTCGCTTTCTTTCCGAATAGTGGTTTTTCCAGTAGGCATCTTCCACATTTTCAATGACGTGGGTTATATTAAGGACCTTGCATGCCAAACAATGTGCTGTTCGGATCTAAAACTAAGGATAAATTTCAAATTTGAATCGTGAGACCAACATACAATATAAATCTATGAAGAGTCTCGATATTGTTTTCAACATCGAAACTGGAACGCGATATATTATTGTAATTCATCAATTACTATCAACAACTATCTCAATGAAGACGAGGCAGGCAGATAAACAACAATTTTCTCTGCAATGAAGAACACTGTATATACCTAACCCACCATGCGTCTACCTCCTTTGCAGAGAGGGTTTATAAACGCCGAGTTGATACTCTCCCCTCGTAAGGGTACCTGTCGTGTTTCCATAGAGACATAAAGCAGAATATCTGTCTATCTGTCTGCTTGAGAATCTGGAAAGGAAATCAATATATCGCCTTCCGTACGAATATAAAGATCTGAATTCTGTAAAGTATACTCTGGTCAGTTCTCCTTGCGGATCTTCTGTTCGGTTCGTCTTGACTGGGTGGTTTTCTCCGATTGAGTGGCAAGTATCAAACACTGCATTTCGGATCTGCAACTAAACATCACATATTAATCAAAGTACATTCAAATCCGAAAATTTATATCATCAGATGAAGTACATGGATGTTGAATCTGAGACATACCTGAATGATATTTTCATCGTCCGTAACTGGATTGCTACATGTCCGCTTTCTTTCCGAATAGTGGTTTCTCCAGTAGGCATCTTCCACATTTTCAATGACGTGGGTTATATTAGGGACTTTGCATGCCAAACAATGTGCTGTTCGGATCTAAAACTAAGGATCAATTTCAAATTTGAATCGTGAGACTAACATAGAATATAAATCTATGAAAAGTCTGGATTTTGTTTTCAACATTCGTAACTGGAACGCGATATATTATTGTAATTCATCAATTACTATCAACAACTATCTCAATGAAGACGAGGCAGGCAGATAAACAATAATTTTCTCTGCAATGAAGAACACTGTATATACCTAACCCACCATGCGTCTACCTCCTTTGCAGAGAGGGTTTATGAACGCCGAGTTGATACTCTCCCCTCGTAAGGGTACCTGTCGTGTTTCCATAGAGACATAAAGCAGAATATCTGTCTATCTGTCTGCTTGAGAATCTGGAAAGGAAATCAATATATCGCCTTCCGTACGAATATAATGATCTGAATTCTGTAATGTATACTCTGGCCATTTTTCTTTGGGAATCATTTGTTCGATTCGTCGTGACTGGATGATTTTCTCCGATTCAGTGGCAAGTATCAAACACTTAGCTTCTCAGATCTGCAAATAAACATGACATCAAATATCGAATATCGGAACATGGATGTTGGATCTGAAACATACCTGAATAATATTTTCAAGATTCTTAACTGGAACGAGATATATTTTTGTAATTCATCAAATCATCAACTATCTCAATAAAGACGAGACAGACAGACAAACAAGCAATGATACTGCAATTCTGCAAAAATAATCTTTCATTTTCACTCATGAAGCAACGTTGTTGAGTCACCAATTATAATCAATTCATCATAAAGATTAGAGTCCTGTCGTTGGATAAAACACGAGATAAAACATAATAAGAGTAAGCCATGATATTATAGATCATTCTTGACTTCTTCGAGCAACCAGCATGTCTGAATATCTCTTGTACCCTATAATGAAATAACATGATTATGTGGAAGACTTGGCAACAATGTGCTGAATGCTGAGAACTTACAAGGCACCGCCCACAATTCGTGCGCCGGGTTGTCACATTTTCCCTCAAATATCCTTTAGTGTGAATTAATATAATAATATCAATATTAACACAAATGTATTATAAACAATAAGCCACAACAGATGAGGGAATATTTTAGGACAATTGATTTTTATGTCCAATGAGAAATATAACCAATACAATATTGAGAGTTTATGAATTATTGAATAACTAATATTTCCCAAGTTCCAATCGTATTTCAACATTTGGCAACTGTGCTATGGTCTGTCCCTACTTGCGAAATCATGACGTCAGTTTTTACTCGCGGTAAATTTTTAACCGTTTGAAAATTACCGTGGCATTATTGTTGATCTCAGCACCTTAAAATCGAATGATAAATATATGAAATTAAAAGTTATTCGAGTGATGATTCTATTTTAGAAATTGAAAAAATTATTCCACTCGCCTATTTCATTTTTGTGTATGGTTCCATGCCTGTTAGCAAGCAGTGTATATCACTGAAGATGACTCCACTTGGTCATAGTGTGTACTTTCAGTATACAGGGTGTTCCTTAATGATATGCTAATATTCAAAGCGCCGATTCTTCGACCCATTTCAAGAATAAAAAAAGAATAAAATTTCATATGAACATATGTCGTAATCGTCCTAACTTTTGAGATACAGGGTGTCAATGTTAAAAATATGCATAGATTATTTTTTGTCCACCCTGTATAGCTTTTCGTGATGGCAAAATTGAGTCTGCTATGTGACTGAATCGGTATACAAATTTCAAAATGTTACATACGGTGGTTATCCAGTAATGGATGTCCTGAATGGAGTACCTTAACATCAAAATTTGAAGTCTAGTTTCGTTTTTCCGTTTTTTCTCGAAAACGAAGCGTTCTATCGAGTATCAACGAGAGGATAATTTTTGTACAGGGTGATTCACCATAAATGTCTCCCCTCTAGCTCAGTTATTTTTGAACCGATTTTAAAATTTGAAATATCATCTTGAATGATTTTCGATAAAGTTTTTTTCTGCTAGATCAGAAAATACAGGGTGCTCGGAACAAACGATCTACAGGGTACTATTTGATTTTTTTAAATGAAACACCCTATTTTTCATTGTATTTTTAGATTCTCCATGAAGATCTGATTTGATTAATGTATCACACTTGGGGTCTAGCGGGACTGATTACAGAGATATAGGGTGTTCAAAATCGAGATTTTTAACTTGAGGATTTTTTTGTGACGAAACTATTCATTATCGGTCACGCGGTTTCCATGTCCGTATCTTAACTTTTGATTTACTATCTACTGACATTTAATAATTGGAACAGATACAGGGTGACCAGAATTCTGAATCTTGAACCACCCTGTATATGTTCCAATTAAATTCCACTAGATAGTAAATCAAAAGTTGAGATGGGAACATAGAAGCCGTTTCGACCAATAATGAATAGTTTCGGCACAAAAAAATCCTAAAGTGGGAAAATCTCGATTTTAAACACCCTATATCTCTGTAATCATTCCCGCTAAACCCCAAGTGTGATACATTGATGAAATCAGCTCTTCGGGAAGAATCTAAAAATACAATAAAATACAGGGTGTTCCATTTTAAAAAATCAATTAGTACTCTGTAGATCGTTTGTTCCGAACACCCTGTATTTTCTGATGCAACGGGAAAAAAATTTCTGAAAAATCATTTCAGATCATCTTTCAAATTTTCAAAACGGTTCAATAATAAGTGAGCTAGAGGGGGGGACATTCATGGTGAATCACCCTGTACATAATTAAATAGCCTTTTATAGCATTTTATGAAATTAAACAGGCTGAAAATATAATTTTGGCAAAATCTATATATGGTATTCATTTTTCAACTTTTGTGCATAATTCGAGGCGTAGCTACATGATCAAAGTGTTATCATTATTTTTTGAAATAGTGAAAATGTAACGAGCACTCGAAAATATCTAATTAAAAATAATTATTCTATGGAATGAAAACTATCGAGAGTTTACCTAATTTGACTCTAATGAAGTTGAACTTTGAGGACTGATTTTTTTTTGTGATAAAATTGGATTTAGAGATAGGAGTACTACAAAAATACTTAAAAAAAAAATAATGATGAAAAAAAAAGTCAAATTGGTTGCACACTCTTGAAAAGTAGGCCAATTCATTAAGTTTTCCTGTTCTTTGCAGATATTGAAACATATCTACAAAATGCTGATATACAGAGTGTTGTTTTTGAATAAGAAGAAGTTTACTGTTTTCCTTGAAGATTCCAAATTCGATTCCTATTCAGTTTTGATGAGTAATATAAGTTGAATATACCTATCGAGTATAAATCGATTATATACCATGGATTAAAATTCATGAGCTGACCAGATAAAGATATTGCCAAAATCAAGATTACGTTCTGTATCACAGTTATAAAAGATGGTAGACACATCGATGTATGTACATGTAAATCTGAAACACCCTGTATGGCCAAAAAATATGTTTTCATGAAATAATTTCAAATCGTCTTATTTTCTTCTGGTTTCCTCTTTCCGTATTATTTTCTTCTGAAAAAATACCGTTCTGAACGGAAAGTACGAGAATCATGACAAAGTATATCTTCATCGGAAAATATTCAACAAACGGTACCTTTGAGATTTTGAAAACATATAAGGTAATGAAGTTAAAAGTAAAGATGGAAATATAAGGAAAACTTGAGAGAGTTTCTCTTTACTCACCAGCGTGAAAAATGCGAAGCTTTGATCAAACAACACGAAACACCAGAACAGCACACGATCGCGATAATGTAATCACTGAATTGAATGAGGAACACAAAAACACAACACTTGCACTTATTTTTAAATGAACACTCCGTTTATAAAACGATAAATAATTTCGTTCGCGTATTTTTCGATGTCGATCACAAAATTCGGCCGTACGTGATGACATCTAATATAAGACTGTCTTGATTTACCACCTAGTCCCGAATGAATGACTGATAAGTTGAATCATGCTGATAAACGATTAATTTCCGAACAAAAGATTTATCTATGACTAATGATGATAATAAAGTTGAACGGGTAGGGGGGGGGGTAGATATTTTGTATACAGGTGGTATTTTTTTGTTCGAAAATCATTCATGATATGGAAGAATTTTACACAGGCTGAAAATATATTTTTCCAAAAATCTCTCGTGATTATGGAAGAACTTAACATACAATATGGAAGAATTTTACACAGGCTGAAAATATATTTTTCCAAAAATTTCTCGTGATTATGGAAGAACTTAACATACAATATGTAGTGAAAAGATTGAACCCTTTCCATTATCAAGAAATAATTTACCACAGTGAAATACAGGCAAACAGTTTTTGTTTTAAAAATATTGGTCACACGTAGTGAAAATAAATCAAAGGAGTAGCTACTTTGAGATTTCTAGATGTATCGGCTCAAAATACCTATCAGATTATACTATCACTCATAATAAAAAAATTAAAAATGACCTGACCATAGATGAAGATTTTGCCAAAATCAAGATTACGTTCTGTATTACAGTTATTAAAGATGGTAGAAAGCGCGAAAATCAGAAGAAAGCATTTCTTGATAGGAAAAAATACAGTTTCGAACAGAAAGCACGAAAATTTTTTTCATCATCAAATCAGAAGAGAGTATTCCTCGATCGGAAAAAATACAAAAAACGATACGAAACATACAGGGTATGTCATGACAAGCTCACACTATGTCTATATCGAGAATCAGTCGAGAGAAAAACATGAAAATATGCATGCTTATATTTTAGATTACGCTCTCTTCATTTAAAATATTTTCAGCAATGCAGCGTTGCCGCTTCTATCAAAAAGTAGGAACAACTTTGTTATTTCAAATAAAACACCCTTTATTTTATTGCATTTTTAAATTTTCCCTGAAGAGCTGATTTCATCGATACATCACACTTGGGGTCTATCGGAAATGATTACAGAGATATGGGGTGTTCAAAATCGATATTTTTCAACTTTAGGATTTTTTTGTGTCGAAACTATTCATTATTGGTCAAAACGGCTTTCATGTCCCTATCTCAACTTTTAATTTACTATCTATTGGTATTTAATGGGGACAGATACAGGGTGATCAGATATCTGAATCTTGAACCACCCTGTATTTGTTTCAATTAAATGTCGGTTGATAGAAAATCAAAAGTTGACGTAGGGACATTTGAGCCGTTTTGACCAATAAAGAATAGTTTCGACACAAAAGAATCCTCAAGTTGAAACATCTCTATTTTGAACACCCTATATCTCAGTAATCATTCTTGCTAGACCCTAAGTGTGATAGATCGATGAAATCAGCTTTTCAGGGAGAATCTGAAAATTCAATAAAATACAGGGTGTTCTATTTAAAATAAGAAAGTTAATAATAATTCCGGAATAACTGGAAAAGTGGCAACATCGACGATAACATTTTCAAATCCACCACGTTTTGAAATCACCCTGTACATATATTGAAAAAAATCTAACAAACGGTTACCGAGATATGCACCTGGTTCCATACTTTTGCCCAACCCTGTACATATGTGATCATTGTTGCAGCCTTCGATATACAGGGTGATCCACGGTGGATGGCCTATTAGAAGTATCTGGAGAACGAAAAGACAGAACATTCTGAAAATTGGGATGCTTCGATAATTGAACATTATCTATCCGTCTAAAATATTTTCATCGATACAGTATTGGCACTTATGTCAGAAACAACTAGCAACTTTGTTATTTCAAAAGAAACACCCTGTATTTTATTGCATTTTCAGATTCTTCCTGAAGAGCTGATACTATCAATCTATCACACTTGAGGTCTAGCAGGAATGATTACAGAGATATAGGGTGTTCAAAATCGAGATTTTTTCTCTTTAGGATTTTTTTGTATCGAAACTATTCATTATCGATCAAAATGGCTAACATGTCCCTATCTTAACTTTTGATTCACTATCTACTGGAATTTAATTGGAAAAAATACAGGGTGCTTCAAGATTCAGAATTCTGATCACCCTGTATCTGTTCCAATTAAATGTCAGTAGATAGTAATTCGAAAGGCAGGATAGGGACATGATCGATGAATTTCGACACAAAAAAATACTAAAATTGAAAAATCTCGAGTTTTGAACACTCTATATCTCTGTAATCATTTGTGCTAGACCCCAAGTGTGATACATTGATGGAATCAGCTCTTCAGGAAGAATCTGAAAATGCAATAAAACACAGGGTGCTATTAGAAATAACTAAGTTGCTAGTTGTTTCTGATAGAAGTGGCAACACTGTATCGATGAAAATATTTTAGACGGATAGAGAATGATCAATTATCAAAGCATCCCGTCTTTTCGTTCTCCCAGATACTTCTAATGGGCCATCCATCGTGGATCACCCTGTATACTATGTTCTTTTAGTTGGTGGTGGACGGTTCCAAGCAACTCGACTGGGTTCCCGAGAACCAAAAAGCGAAGTCTGAAGCAGAGAAGATCTACGCTACGTTGAGGGAATGCAGGGATCAGGCCGGATTGAAGAAGATGCGAGGCATCAAACACCAAGGCTATCTGCATAGGAAGTCTGACAAGGCCGCGAAAAAATGGAAGCTCTTGTATTTCGTTCTGTTGGTCGACGGCACCGACACTCATTTATACCTGTACGAGAATCCGAAAAGAACGAAACCCAAAGGACTGATCGATCTTTCTTGTGCTTATCTCTATCAGGTAAGGTCATTGTCTTAGTCATCGTATTAATCATAGTCTTAACCAAGGTGGATAGAATATAATGGTGAAAAATATACAAACTTACATGTGTAACAGGAAATCACTATACAATAATACCTTATACTGGTTTTGAATGAACTATGAGAGCACTAAGAGATCAGCAAGAGAACAGAGAGCTTGAAGAGCAAATCGAGCAGGTAGTGTAGAGTCTAGTAGAGCTTGGAGGAGAGAGTGATCCCTCAGCTGTCTTCAGTATTTATATTCCCCCCTTGACCTGGATACAAGGACAGCTCGATCCTAGGTTCTTATTGGTCGGAATCCTCAACTATGGCTGCAGGAACTATCATCCAAAAGCACATGGTCTTAAACTCACAAAAATGCGGAAAAATGATATTTAACCCTAAATGGGCACAGGAACAAAATCTACTACCCTTGCTTATGCTACTGAATGAATTTGACTGGAAAATATCCGATAACAAAAAAGTTATGACTAGGTAAACATCCTTCATTTCAACTGAGAAGTAATTCAATCAAATTTCATATCATAAGCAAAGGGTTGAAAAATATTGAAGTCTTTAGGGTTGTAATGATGTTTCTCAGAGTTTACTATCAGGAAAAGCTTCGGAAAGGCAATGAATTACTCAGCTCTCCCAGCTTTTCAGGTTCCGCGCTTTCGAACAAGTGAAATTCAAGTTGAATCAGTCTCAGCTTACTTAGATATTACTCAAAACTAGAGTCACTGGATGTTATTAGTTTGATTAGAGTCACTGGATTGTATTAGTTTGATAAGAGTTCGGACACAGCTGAACTTTTGTCCTTTTCTATTTTCTATAATACAATGGTTTAAGTGAATAAAAGAATAAGACATATATTCTGCTCTTAGTCTTTTCAATTTCCCTAGTAGCGCCTGATTGTCAGATACAATTTTAGAGGTTATATCTTCTGTCAAATCAATCATAGCCGTAGATGGACAATGGATATAGGGTACAAACACCCACTTCAATTCATAGTGATACACTTCTAGCAGAGCAACTATTATATAAACGAAAAGAATGCATGTAACAACATTTTAATATCAGAGAATATATTCCAGGGTTGGAATAAGTCATGACTTCTATAAAAAAGTCAAAAAAGTACGACTTTTTGAATTAATTCGGACTTTTTTGAATTAATTCATTTGAGGACAAATCAAATTCTATTTACTTGAACAAAATACAAGAACACCGAACAAATCTAAGTTTTTATTTTCGTTAAAAATCTCAAAGCATAACAATAAAATACTTGCAATTTTTGCAATACCAACTGAGACTATTGATTGAATGAAAAATGATGGTTATGCAACTTATATTACTCATTCGCAATATCCATTATAAAGGCGTTTTACAGATATTTTCAAAAAAAAAAAATGCAGCTATTTCCATGGCGCGCTTACGGATTAGTATTACCTTGTAAAGCAATTTTTCGTTGCATTGAAAGAAATGAGTCCGGTAATTTGTATTACTGGTGCAATTCTAGTGGTGACATGTTAGATTTTCGGAATTTCATTCATCATTAGATGCACATTGGATTTTACTTTTCTTGCCTTTCTCATGGTTTCTTCTACCCAACTCTTGACAAAACTCAAAACTCGGTGAGAAGTAATATACAGAATCTATGACAAAAAGACATTGCAATGCAAGCCGGTAATTCCGATTCAGTGTTGAATAGCCTTCATATAATTTTTGCCGGAAATATGAATTGGAGCAATCAATTGCATGCAACGAAATATTGTAAACTGTAAAGCGGTTCTTAGAAAATTTCTCGGAAAATTTAGTTTTCTGCGTGTGGGTGCTTCCCGGCTGCATTTAAACATTCCGGTATAGGATTCGGCACCTGCTTAAATTCTATTGGCGGATTTTGATTTGTCTGACCAATTAAAGGCGAAGTGCCGAAATCCGTACCAGAATGTTGAGCGGTGCTGAAAAGCAGGTCGGAATGTTGCCCTGCATTTTGCGCGGTTTTTGTTTACATTTACCCTCGCATTTACCTAACCTGCGTATGTTTTGAGAATACCGTCGTTCCCACATGCTAACAACAAACCTGCAATCTTGTTATTATAGTTAAGTGCAATCATCAATTAGTAAAGTATACCATAAATCACTAATTATGGACAGATTGATAAAAGTTCCAGAAAATTTGTATAGGGGCAATATAATATGAAGAATGAAACAGAAGTTGTGCAATGGATGAATGATTATGAAGCTCAGTCGTTTACATCATGGCGTTTCAAATCAGGCCCTACAAATATTAAAAGATTCTTGTACAGGTAACAATTTTATGTTTTTCAAATATTTTTTTATTTGATGCTCATGAAATGTATTCGAAGAAGACGAAGACGCAGTTTGGCAGGTAACGTGGCGAGAAATCAACCAAACGCTAAGTCCCATGGAATAGGACATTAACAGACATTAGGTGTTCTAATGATTGTTATTTCGAATGTATTATCTCATTTTATCACATATAATCATTCATTCAAAACTTTTATACCAAATAATCATCATGAATATAAATGAAAATTTCAAAAGTTATTGAAGAATGCGTTCATTACACATTATCTCGAGCTTTCATTTCATCAACATTCCGACCTGTGTTTCAGCACCGCTCAACATTCTGGTACGAATTTCGGCACTCCGCCTTCAATTGGTCAGATGAATCAAAATCGGCCAATAGAACTTAAGCAGGTGCCGAATCATATACCGGAATGTTTAAATGCTTCCCGGCTGTCAGTTGTCAGATGCCATCGGTTATTCAATTTTAAACTAGTTCAAATAGAAGGTAATAATGAGATTTGTTCCCATTCGATAAATATTGAATTAATTCACGACTTATTTGAAAAAAGTCATTTGAATTAATTCACGAATTAAATCACTGAATTAATTCGTGCCAGCCCTGATATATTCATATGGATAATTATAGCAATAATTCCTTATTGTATGTGAAACTGTACTCCAGTGATATAAAACATGAAGTTATTACTATTGAATTAAAGGTAGGTATTCTCACTATACAGGAAGTAACATGAGTACGTTCAAGTGAAGTTTTCCCGAGACAATTTTAAGAAATAAAGTTTATATAAGCTTGTGTCAGGAAATGCTTCATTTCGGAGATACAGGGTGTTGAAATACAGAGAACAAATCATTTTTCTATAAAGATTTCATAGGAAAAAAGTAATTTATTTTGACGAGACCTACCAAATACTTGGTTTTGTGAAGTTCTCAGCAACTTCACGCCCTAGGAGCTAAGTAACATGGATCGATATAGAAAATACCTCCAAACCAATAACCTTCAGCGTAATTAAGGCCCTCATAATAATTCCCTTGATACATAAATATTCATTCACTTTTCACTGTTGAGTTTTGAATTCGGTCGGCGCCAAAAACGCCATTCAATAATATATCACGTTGTAGTTTACTTGCTTCTCTTAGTTTCGTTTTCAAATGTTCAATTTCATTATGTCATTTTGCGATCATTTTCCCTTTTTCCATGATTATTTTGTATTTTGTTTGATGATAATAATGAAATTTTGTTCTTGAAATCGTCTGCTTTGTTAATTGATGGAACAGCAGATTCTCTCAAACAGATTTTGAAATCTTCTGTTTGAAAATGGGCCTAAAATATAGATTCATTCTAATCAGATGCTGTTATAAGAAGTGAATTTCAATGAGTACCTCACAAATTTCGCTCGACTTCAAATTGATTTTCCACCCAGCCCGTTTCATATCTTCCTTCCATAAGTGAATGCTTGATATTTGATTTGGAAAATTGAATAAATTATATCATTTGTTTCAGAATTGGCACAATTCATTACACAGCAAGTGATTTCCATGGCTGTTTTTATCTCGGACGTATAATAATTATGAAATTTTATTTCAATTCTGACGTTTATTAAATTAATTGTCAAATTCAAACAATTTTGAATGAAAAAGAGCGGGACGACTATGGTGCTCTTGTCACAATGCAAGGTGTGTAACTTAATAAATCTAAACATTCAAAAACCCTAACCATTGTCATTTATGTGTCCGAACTCTTATCAAACTAATACCATCCAGTGACTCTAAGTTTGATAAGAGTTCGGACACAGAAATGACAAGGGTTAGGGTTTTAGATTTATTAAGTTACACACCTTACATTGTGACAAGAGCACCATAGTCGTCCCGCGCTTTTCCATTCAAAATTGTTTGAATTTGACAATACATTTTATAAACGTCAGAATTGAAATAACATTTCATGATCATACATTCGAGATGAAAGCAACTATGGGAATTACTTGCTGTGTAATAAATTGTGCCAATTCTGAAGAAAATGGATATCATTTATTCAATTTTCCGAAACAAATATCAACCATTCGCTTATGGAAGGAAGATATGAAATGGCCTGGGTGCAAAATCAATTTGAAGACGAGCGAAATTTGTGAGGTACTCATTAAAATTCACTTTTTATAACAGCATCTGATTAGAATGAAACTATATTTTAGGTCCATTTTCAAACAGAAGATTTCAAAATCTGTCTGTGAGAATCTGCTGTTCCATCAATTTACAAAGCAGGCGATTTCGAGAACAAAATTCCATTATTATCATCACACAAAATACGAAACAAAATAATCATGGAAAAGAGGAAATGATCGCAAAATTACATAATGAAATTGAAAATTTGAAAACGAAACTGAGAAAAGCAAGTAAACTACAAAGTGATATATTATTGAATGTCGTTTTTGGTGCCGACCAAATTTAAAATTTAACAGTGAAAAGTGAATAGTTATTTATGTATCAAGGGAATTATTATAAGGGCCTTAATCACGCTGGACGTCATCGTTTTGGAGTTATTTTCTATATCGTTCCATGTTACTTAGCTCCTAGGGCGCTAAGTGGCGTTGCTGAGAACTTTAGAAAACCAAGTATTTGGTAGGTCTCGTCAAAATAAACTACTTCTTTCCTATCAAATGTTTATCGAAAAATGATTTGTTCTCTGTATTTCAGCACCATGTATCTCCGAAATGAAGCATTTCCGGACACAAAAGCTTACATAGACTTTATTCCTCATAACTGTCTCAGGAATACTTCACTTGAAAGTGCCTATGTTACTTCCTGTATATATTGAGAATACCTACCTTTAATTTAATATAAATAACTTCATGTTACTTATCACTGGAGTACAGTTTCACATACAATAAGGAATTATAGCTATTAGTTTATACATATGTGTATATTTTCTAATATTAAAATGTTCTTACATGGATTCTTTTCATTTATAATTATAACAGTTGTTCTGCTAGAAGTGTATAAATTGGAGTGGGTGTTTGTACCCTATACCCATGGTCCATCTACGGCTATGATTGGTTTGACAGAAAATATAACCTCTGAAATCGTATCTGACAATCAGGCACTACTAGGGAAATTGAAAAGACAAAGAGCAGAATATATGTCTTATTCTTTTATTCACCTAAACCATTGTATTATAGAAAATAGAAAAGGACAAAAGTTCAGCTGTGTCCGAACTCCTACTCAAAACCAGTCTAGTAATGAAGCTGGTCAAAACCACTTCATTACAAGCGAACTTCGTTCCGTTCCAGGTGCACGACAGCCTGTGGGAGCGCTCGCACTGCCTGCAGCTGGTCGAGCGCGCGCTGCCCTGCCTAGCGACGGCCACCCATTTGGCCGCCCGCTCGGCCGACGACCGCCTCGAGTGGCTGGCCGCCCTCCGGCCGCTGTGCGCGCCGCAGCAGAGCCGCGCCACGGCGAAGGTGGCGCGCCTGCGCGAGATGCGCAACCTCACGCTGCACATAGTCGATGCGCATCGGCTGCCCTACAAGCTGGTGCCGCAGCCGTACGTCGGGATCCAGCTCAACAATCAGGTTAGAGGGGGTGTGGTGTGGGGTGTTATGCGAGCACTGAACCATTGTCGATCTGGATGGGAAAGCTAGTTTGCTAGTTAGTAGTAGAGTTCCTAAATGTACTCGACACTGCTGTTTTGACGTTTTTTGTATATTAGAGTACGGACACTATGACAAGCACTGACAATCAAACATAACCACAAACGATTTTTAAGCAAATCATATGTTATGCCAGATAAGGACAAGAATATGTTTTTCGCTTAGATCAGGGGTTTTTGTCGAAGAGGTTCTTCCAAATCAAGCTCCAAATCTGATGGAGCTGGAAACCCCTTGAATGGCGATGGGCTTTGGGAGCTGAGCCGCCTTTGCAGGAACGATGATGCCAGCGGTGGTCTGTGCTGACCGTTCTGAGATATATCCATATCTAAACGACAATATTAATACGCGATGATTGAAAGACCAGAATAATTACTCTCAAACACGACTTTTATTCAATCAAGTAACGACCGAGCCGATTAAAAAAAATCATAATGGAATAATTTTATACAATTCATTACCGAATTAATTGAAAAATATACATGATGTATGAATATTTAAAACCAATCTTAAACAATACCTGGTCAGGCCAATTTGATTGAAAAATATTTGACATGATTGAATTACTCAGAATTGATATGTTATAGCTTCCATATTAAGAAAAAGTATGAATTTGTTTCCATCGAGTGGAATTCATAAGTTAACCTTTTAATATTATTATTATTAATTTATATGTGTCTAAGTATCCCTATTGTAAACAGATATGTTTCTTGGGGTAATAAAAATAATCAAACAATAATAATGATCTTATGTAGAAGTCCATACTTTTCTCTGAGTGGAGTTTTTAATATTGTCTGTCCTTTGCAAAAAAACTCATTGTGACAGTTTCCTACAACATAGAGACATCTACATGAATTTAGTTGTTAATTTTTTATTCCTAACCTAAAAAATGTTCCTGTTCCTGTCAAGCATAGACTGTCAAGTTTATAAATGAAAATCCCTCATGTTGAAACTTGAGGTTGAAACATTATCGATAAAGATAGTTATCAAGTATGAAAATCATCGAATATACACGAATAGAGATCAAATACATGATCATCCAGCATGCAGTGCTAATGTTAATATGCACTGGATAGGTACCTCAACCGATTTTATTGCTGGCTTGTGTTCTTCGCGCATCCTCATGTGTATTGTCCTTTCATTTATCGTTCACAGATCAGTGACCACTTTGCATGCAGGGTGTGGAAAATTGAAATTTTTCAAAAAAAGAAAGAAAGTTCGTATTGTTTATAATACACAGGGATATACATTGTCATCCATAAAGTCAGTAACATATAGGAACAAAGTTTATTATTAGAATATCGAAAAAAAAAAAAAACTTGAGGAATCAGGGATCTATTATTCATGTAGATAGCCTGAAAAATCGATTTTGATACATGTTAAGTGATCACTGATATGTTGGTAAATTGGGAAAAATTACTATGGAGAGGCAAAAAGTGGAAATAGATGGCAAAGTACCGAAGAAATTTATTTGAAAGAGTTGCTCAGAATTCAATTTAAAACTTACTACAGTCTCTCAATGCGAATAATTCGTGGTGGTCACTCATAATGATTAAATTGAAAGTACCTAAAGGTGATTGAACAATTGCTTATTAAAGGTTCTATATTTCATTGAACATTCTCATCCTGGAAATTCTGCTAAGGTGCTTTATTCGTCTCTCTTTAACCGTCAAACGACATAGAAGAAACAGTTTTTTACAATAATCAGTGTCAATGGAATTCTGGAGAAAAATTTCAATTAATTCTTGACTAGGAAACAAGCACAACGTTGAGTAAGACTATTTTACTTTCAACAAACTCTTGGTCTACAACGAGCAATAAACTTGTTATAATAATTATTATTATTATTTTACCAGGTCAGAGTAGCGAGAACAAGGACGAAGGCGGGACCGGATCCAGTGTGGGATGAGGAGTTCGTTTTCGAGTATGTAATACAATATGACTGATTCTAACACGATTTTTTGATGTACTTCCTATAATGGGGAAGTTTCCTTCAGATGGATTTTCATAAAATAATTTCGGAAGTCTCCAGTTTCATGTCCACACTGTACAAAATGGCGACCGATAAAGCCCAAGTCATTTTCATTTTCAAATGGAAGCAATTTCTAATTTTCGGGCTGCAAACTGTGACATACATTCTGAATCTAACCTGAAAACAGCTGATGGTGAAGAATATAGCTAGCGAATATCTAAAGAATAGCTAACGACTGAAAAACGGTTGAAAAAAATAGAAGAAGAAGTAAAACTGGTGAACAAAAACATACATAACCACAAATGCACTAGAAGCAGGAATGCAGAAGGTAGTTTGCTTCATTCTGACAGGTTATAGTCATGTTATTTATGCATTGAAATATCTCGAATAGAACTCGATCCTAAACGAAAATATCATCGAAACAATGAATCACTATCGGTTACATTCAATATACTATCCTTCCTATTTTACTGCCATCGGTCAGAACAGAATGAAGCCGACACCTATGGCTCCTTCCTCTTGTTGTGCCTATCAGTATTTTAAGTGGTGTGGACGGACTCGAAGTATTAGGCGATGTTGCAAGATATAATCTGCAACTTTCCTAGAAAATAGATCCGTTTCATTAATCAAAAAATAACAGACAATATATGAATAACATATTGTAATATAACGATAGTGAAAAAGTATAGATACTATCGCGAAATATCATAATTTATCATTATTAGTAATCAACTTCATTCAGCCAATGAGAGATATTTGGGAATTATTCATAATTCTTGACAAAGTAGGATTGAAGAACCTATTAAATCTCATCGCTGCTATGATATAGTTATTATGCATTCAAAGAACAATTTCGGGAAATCTATACATATTGATGATGTGGGCAACGTCGTACTTTAACTCTGTGTGAACATAGATTTTCAGAAAGTAAGTCATAGGAATGGTGGAGGAGCCAAGTTCCTCTTTTATTAATTTTTTTCTGAAGTGAAATCTGATCTTACGAAAAAAAGGAAAAATACGTATATATTAATTTTTTACAAACTTCACAGTGAGATAAAAACCTCAAAATAGGAAACTTGCCCATCTTGTCGAGCATTTATCGATATTTCCTTATACGTTATTGTTGTGATTGACTTTCAGAAATTAAAATCTCATATGCTCAAATTCTAGCTCTTATGTCATTATATCGACGCTCCAAATTTCACAAACCTACTTCATACAATAACTGAGATATTCCGTAGGCAATACTTCCGTAGCCACCCGGTATATTATGAGATAGTTGATCAATGTTTGTCTGTGAAAAATGTAGAACCTTATGACCTATTAATTTTCGTTTCAGCGATGTGCCATGTGATATTGTGTCATTTACATTAACTGTACATAACAGAGGAAAGAGAGGAAAAGAACAAGAAGTAGCTGAGCTGCACGTAGAGTTATCGACGTTGGGTAACGGAGAAGAAAGAGAAGAATGGTACACTCTGTCTGGATTGACGCCGATGGGCGAATGGGGTTCGTTGAGATTGAGAACAAGGTGAAGTTCAGTTTTCGGGTTCATTCCTCATTGTCTG
Organism: Phaedon cochleariae; assembly: GCA_918026855.4. Lineage (NCBI taxonomy): Eukaryota > Metazoa > Arthropoda > Insecta > Coleoptera > Chrysomelidae > Phaedon > Phaedon cochleariae. The sequence continues at coordinate 38,783,839 of OU896718.1, read as the reverse complement.
TCTTAATTAATCAATAATAATAATAATAGTTTTATTGCTTTGAAACAAAAAGTTGCAGCAAGGGTTTGGTTGCATACATAAAGTTTAGTTTACAGTGATCCTTAAAGCTATAAGTGTACCTATAATGCTATTGACAGGAGACATAACTTAGGTTATCGTTATTCACTCAAAATAAATGATCGACGTTTCAGAATATTATAAACGTAATTATAAATTATATCTTCTGGCGTTGACGCAAGTGATTATAAATCCGTTAGACAACCAACTTTTGGACACTCGAACATTATACAGTGTGTCCCACTTACCAAGCTCACCATGGGTATCTTTTAAACGGTGAGAGATACGAGGTCGGTTAAATGACACCAAATGTGGAGTTTGTCAAGGCCAACTATAATGTGGAAAAATATTTTGATAAAATCTATTCGTTTTTGTTTTATACACAAAAAACAGATTTTGATCATTTTCATGTCTCCTCCGTAACTTCTTTATTTATGAAAATATTCAAATAGGAATTTCACATTCTCATGGCAGTTTTTCAAAGTGATTTCGAAAAAAATATGAAATTTATACCAACTCTTTTAGAATTTGAGATAGCAGCACCAACTTCAGTTTTTCAAATGTAGCTCATAGCTCACTATGACTTAGTTACAAATAACTTTTTTTTCTCTTACAGATGATATGTCGCAGTTATAGTTTTGTGTTGATAACAACGGAGTTATCGTCATTTATACAAAACAAAAAATTATTTGGAAGCCGCCATCTTGAATTTATAAATTTAAACAAAAATATCATGATCTCCGACCTCAAAAACCCACACTTACCAATTTTTAATGGAATCGGACCAAATCTTGTCCGCCATCTTGGAGCAGCCATTTTTTTTAATTTCAACAAAAATTCCATACCTCCGATTAACTTGATATTTGGCAGGTGTTCATAATTTCGGTGACAATACATTATGGAATTTTTGTTGAAATAATTTAATAAAACGTAGGTGATGTTCATTTCATTTCAACTTTAACTGCTTGATGGTGATAAGATTGAGTGACAGTTGTGGGGTGGTAAGATTACTGTAGTACAGGTATATCCGTACTCAATTCTATTCAACTGTGAATAGCCAGAATCGGATTGGGAATTATTAGTTGAATAATTATTTTAATTTCAAATTCCGTATCAAGTTGATAACAATAGAAGAAATAACACAACACACGTCAAAGATGAACACATCCAAAATAAGGCAATTGTCAGGCCAATTTCGAGTCCCTCTCTGTTAATCTACCTGGTTTTGAAAAGAAGTACCTCTAATCGGCCATCCTTCTCTGGTATAATCAATTCCTCCGTAACGGTAATCGTAGCCTGAGTAGGGGACGCACCTGAGAGTATGTTATAGTAGATTGTTTTATTAGGATCAAAAGTGACACTTTGTTTGACAAGCGAATTTTGCATTTGCGAGGCGGAGCGTTTAGCGAAGCCGAGCGAAAGCAAAATTTGCGAGTCGAACAAAGTCACTTTTGATCCAAATGGAACATGCTATTTTTTCTGCAACCGAAACAATTAACTCAAATAAACATGTGAAGTGACCACCAATGCCGTGCCATATGTATGCAATGCAACAAATATTGACAAATAATCCATGTGGTGAGAATATTCTACCTGCATAGAGTGACATATTTGTGTATGGACCAGGTGCTCTAATGGCCAATACCGCGCCAGTGCCAGCAATAGGAACAAGACGTGAAAAATGTTAGGTTAGTGAGCATATCAACAATGATAATAGTGATTATTTATTCCTCTCCATACTACACTGTGTTTGACTTGATAATCAAATGGAGCTAAACAATATCGTTGTTTGAGACAAAAAAACTATTGCTTGCCGTGATTATTCAAAAACAAGTTATCCATCCCGAGAATAACGAATGAAATACAGATCAAGCAAGTATTTGAATCTTGAAGGCTTCCCTGATCAAAACAAAAATACTTAACTGAGATGTTTATAATTCCAATACTGAACTATAATAAGGTGTATTTATATCTCCAGCATGGTTATGAAATGCCAAATCTGCTGAAATCGGAAACAAATCAGGTATGCGTCTCAACCCAAATAACCAACAGTCACAATGTTGTTTATTCTTGATGACGTCCAGTACATCCTTTTTAGTTCCTAGGAGCTAAAGTTCAACTTAAGCTCCTAGGAACTAAAATTCAACTTTAGCTCCTAGGAACTAAATATGTTGCCTAGCAACATACCGATTTTTGTGTCAGTAATAGAAACGTCAATTTAAGAGCTAATTTTGGTATCAAAACGGACGACTTTTGTGTCGGTTGCAGAAAAAATATATTTCAAACAAGTTGAAATCGTTCGGACGTATATGTCGTGTGTCACCAACGTTTAATGACGGATTTCGCCTTCTGAAAATGTCCCGACTTTAGTAATATTATCAATACATAATTGCTAAATTTATGGATTATTGAATAACTAATATTTCTGAAGTTCCCAATCGTATTGCAACATATGGCAACTGTGCTGTTTTCACTCGCGGTAAATCTCTAGCCGTTTGAAAAATACCGTGGCATTATTGATGATTTTGACACCTTAAAATCGACCGAAAAATTCTGAAAAAGAATGAAATTGGAAGGTATTAGAGTGATGATTCTAATAAAGAAATTAAAAAAAAAATTCCAGTTCAGTAGCCTATTTTTTTTTCAGGTATCTACACGACTTGGTGATGCCTGGCGAGGAGTACAGTCCCCTTCAACAATTGCTGTTGGAGCCAGGATTGACGGCCGTGAAAACTTTGGCGGAGATATGTCATTCTGACAGGGCCCCGCTAGCCACCGCTCTACTCAGAATATTCCGAGCGGAGGGAAGAGAAACGGAACTTCTGAGAGAACTGAACACCGCAGAGGTATCGTACCACATTTTTTCAGAATGGAATCTCGTTCAGGCGAAGCTTTGTGATTCTGAGAACTGTAATCTGAAATAGTAATTTCCCTAACAAGTGTGGAAAGTGATACTTTCCCACAATATTTTTTCTACAAATTCAAATTCAAATATTCTTTATTGTCAGAAGATTTTGCATCCCATTGACAAAGGTTTGTAGGTACATGTAAATATAAACATAACTAATAGTGTATAGATATGAACAGATAAGTAACAAAAAATTTTAGAATAAATCAAGTACAAATACAATAAAAGTAAAATAGATTACACATATTTTCAAAAGGATTCATTAAAATACTCTTGTAGGCTATAAAAGGGTCTATCAGCTAGCAAATTTCTCACTGCTTTCCTAAAATGCACATTGGTCAGATTTGCAGATCTTATATCTACTGGTAAGTGATTGAAAAGCTTTCCACCATTATAAAAAATGGGATCCTTGATTGATGTTGAGTTGGGTATGGGAAGTCTGATATTAAATATGCTATTACGAGTAGCATACGGAGAAGAAACAAAGTCAAACTCCGTTTTGTGTTTGTATACCAGGCATACAGTTTCAAGAATGAACAGTGCAACGACAGTTAAAATCTTATTGGCAGCAAAATAATTCCTGCATGAATCCCTTGGTTTGACCTTACAGAGACACCTTACAGCCCTTTTCTGTAATATCAACACAGAAGAGAGAAGGGTTGCACTGCATGTTCCCCAAAAAGGTATTCCATATCTTATTTGAGAGTCAATTAAAGCGTAGTAAGCCTTTTTTGCTGTGTGAAAACCCAACTCATTAGAAACCATTCTCACTGCATAACATCCGGATGAGATTTTACTCGTGAGTTGTCTAACGTGTTCATCAAATTTAAGCTTATTATCAATGTATACACCAAGAAATTTTGTGTTTGGTCTATTTTCCAAGATATCATTGCCTATTGAGAGTTCATTTAGCAGACATTTAAATGATATTATATTTGTTTTGGAGACATTCAAGGATAACAAATTAGCATCACACCAATTTTTTACCTTTTCTACATCTGATGATATCTTTTTATGTAGCTCTGCCGAGTTCTTTTCCTTCCACAAGCGTAGGAAATTGATTGATTTGTTCAATCAATTATTCTTGCAAATAGGAACAACTAACAATAGTGATATATTATCTATCTTCTAATGATTAGTGATATATATCTATTGTGTACCGTTTGAAGCATTATGTAGGTAAGCTTATTGTGGAAGCCAGCATGCCCATGGTGTTTGGCCTCTAGGTTTCAGACATTTCTAGAAAATGTGCCAAAAATACTTCTTCTTCATTTGGTGTTTTAACTTTTTCACCATTGCACCATTCAGTAAATCCCGTGTAGTGCTTTTCATACCTTTCTTAAGACTTTGTTGGCAATAACTCATCTGTATCGCATCTGTAGCTGAAAGTTTTTCATCGCAATTCTATTGAATCGAAAATGACAGTAACGCTCTGTCTGTCACTCTGAGAATTACACTAACTAATTTGTGTTTTGATTGATATGACAACAATTGTTTCCCACATCAGGTCAATTAAAGGCTATATAGGGGGATTTATATAACAATTATTATTTTTGCAATATTTCTTCATTTTCACAATAAATAGTGCAATTTGATGGATTTTGTACAAACTTACTAAATACTGCAACAACAAAAAAGCTAACATTTTCATATTGTGTCACCCACCACACATATTTTGCGAGAATATTATATAAATGTTTTTCCCGCACTACAGGATGTTTTCATTTGATTGCCAACGCCACCAATTGTCACTGAGAACTGAAAAGTGTCAGGACAAATACGAATTTGTTATTCAAATATCCATTTGTTGAAAACGGGAGTAAATTCGTCCCCGGAACGTCCAAAGATAAATTAAAATTTGATATTTTCCTATACACCTTCATTTCTCTTCTCCAAACCTTTTCAATACAAATTTTCACTGAAAAGCTAGTGAATTTTTTTTTAGGCTCTCTGATAGGAAAATTATCTTATTTACAACCATATATGTAATGTTGTCATTACTAACGTCGTTGAAGGTTGGGAAGTGTCATATTATATACCTCTACTTCCCGCCCTTACTTCACGTCCGCGATTTTACTAAATATACTGTACGCTAGCACAAACCACGCCCACCGTAATATCTCATCTTCGTACTAAGGCAAAACTCAGAGACTATTTATCCTTAACGAACTAACCTATCCCTGATTGCAATATTTTTGAGGAAGGAAAACCGAATGGAGTGTAGAATCACATTGATTAATAATATATTTCAAAAGTTGAGTTCTTCAACAAAATTGAATAAAATGAGACTGTTTATCCTAAACGCACTAACCTATTTGACTTCAAATATTTTATGAAAAAGGAAAACCAGAATGAAGTAAAAAAACATTGGTGAAGAAGAAGATGATTGTAAATAAAATACATTTCTAGAACGCTTTGCGTCTTGGTTAACTAACTAATCTCACGCCAGGAATGAATCACTTCCCACCTCGGTGTGTAATATACTATAAACGCAGTATATTGAAATAATATTCATATCTTTATTTTATAGTGTTTGGGATCGCACGTTAAAAGGTAAGACGCCCGTCATTCCTTGCTCGCACAAGTCTCTTGAAGACTTCTGAGGGTTGCTCGTAAGGGGGCAACCGAATGATGGATAAGAACAAACACAATTTAGAACAAAAATGTTGGAAGACGATCCCAAAAATCTGTAATAATGAATGTACCACCTCCTCGATTAACCTGCAGACAGTATTTAACCAATATTGATATTTCCAGATTATTAGAGAGACTGAGACTTCAACGCTGTTCAGGGCAGCTTCGCTGGCCACCACATTAATGGATCTCTACATGAAAGCGGAGTGCGGCGGTTTTTTGCAGGCAGCCGTACTGGAAACCGTGCTCAGATTGCTGGAGAGCAAGCAGAGCGCTGAACTCAACCCCGCGAAAATGGACTCTTTGGACGACGCTTGCAACAACGCAGAATTTTTATTACAAATATTGGATCAGGTAGGACCTCAGAGTAACTAGTTAATATGAGTGATCTATTTTGCCAATTTCTTATGCGCAAAAGACATCCAATTCTGACTAACTCTGTGGAACCGTTGCCAAATCGACAATACAAAAGGTTGTAACGAGACTCTTCAATTCAGGAGAAATCGGGGCGTGGTGGTCTCAGAAGTCAGAAGAACATCAGATTAGGATAGTCCGTTTTATTGGTTCCTGCCGGCCACACGGCGTTAGTTTCGTGGTGTTGAGATATAATTTTTGAGCTAAAAGACAATGAAGATCTAGCCTAACTTATATACAGAATGGGCCATTGAAAACGAAACAGCGGCTCTGTAGGTCGGCAAAACCAGATTATGAAAAAAATCTGAAACATGTCAACTACATTTTCGAGGGGGGCATCGTTCTAAAATGTTCTCAGCCCTGCGGCGTTGCCGCTTCTAACGAAAAGATGCAACAACTTTGTTATTTTAAATGGAACACCTTGCATTTCATTGCATTTTAAGATTCTCCCGGAAGAGCTGATTTCATCAATGCATCACACTTGGGGTCTAGCTGGAATGATTTTAGGGATATAGGGTGTCAAAATCGAGGTTTTTCAACTTTAAGATTTTTTTGTGTCGAAACTATTCATTATTGGTCAAACCGGCTTTTATGTCCCTATATCAACTTTTGATTTACTATCTACTGACATTTCATTGTAACAGATACAGGGTTGTCAGAAGTCTGAATCTTGAACCACCCTGTATTTGTTTCAAATAAATGTCAGTAGATAGTAAATCAAAAGTTGAGATAGGGACATGAAAGCCGTTTTGACCAATAATGGATAGTTTCGACACAAAAAAATCCTAAAGTTGAAGAATCTCGATTTTTAACACCCTATATCCCTGAAATCATTCCAGCTAGACCCGAAGTGTGATGCATTGATAAAATCAGCTCTTCGGGGAGAATCTAAAAATGCAATGAAATACAAGGTGTTCCATTTGAAATAACAAAGTTGTTGCTTCTTTTCGTTAGAAGCGGCAATGCCGCGGGGCTGAAAATATTTTAGAACCATGTCCCCCTCGAAAATGTAGTTGACGTGTTTCAGATTTTTTTCATAATCCGGTTTTGCCGACCTACAGAGCCGCTGTTTCGTTTTCAATGGCCCACTCTGTATAATAAAAATTAAAGCTCAGCAAGACAATACTTTAACACAAATACAAAATCTTTAGCGCCTTTAGGTATAAAACATAATACATACACACATACAGAAAAACTGCAAAGGTCATTTGAGGCAAAATAATGAAATATCGTCTAAAGAAAAGCTCCACCTACCTAAAAGACAATGCAGGCACAGAGGATATCTCCCCAACGAAAAGAATCCTTCAAAACAGAAACACTTTCAATTTAGCTTGCAATTATTTTGGCTGAAAAATCAGTTAGGCATAATACAAAGTCGATTACATTTCTCTTCGGAGTCTTGATAGTAAAAACCTCGATATCCAATGAAGACCGAAAAAAGTGGGTATTTAACGTCCGAAAAAATAAACTCGCAAAACACATCGCAAAAACCCATCCGCGCGGCGGAGACAGCTAATTTTTATCAGTCTACATTTCGCGAACGGAGATGGTACAAAAAGGTACGACCGATAAGTAAAACCCTATACTGAGTGAATAATTTTTACACGACACGACATATTCAAAAGATGGCAACGGAGGGCGTTTTGCTACAAGGATTTTCCGGATAAAACATATTATTCAACTCGGCATGAATAGCTTATGAAGAACAATAGGACAACCTCTATAACATACTCCCATGACAACATAATTGTCAGAAATTCATTGCGAATAATTATAAACTTATTAGTTTTATCGAAAGGTACAAAATAAAAAATATGAATTGTTTGAAGATAAACGTTATGGCACCGCAAAGTATCGCAGTAGATGAGCAATATAATCGCTGTAAGAAATATCCTCAAGTTAAATAGGAACTTGAAAACCGCAAAGGTATATCTCTAAGAACAACCGAGAAACCTGGCATTCTCAACCAAAATGGGATGCACTTTACAATATCAAGAAATAATTAACAGATATTCAATTGGCGTATCAGAATACGGGATTGAAAGACATTTTCACTGAAACTGAATTTCTCAGGTCACCCTCAGTATATTCATGTCTCCGGACATGTGGATGCGATCGGTCAGATACATTTATTAAAAGTACAGTTGGTGAAAGTGCAATTATTAAAATTTAACTTAACATTAGATTCGTTGCTGTCCTCTACTATAGAAGATCTATTACCACGCATAACATTTATGATCGTGTTGTGGTGTTCTTGATCTAGGTTTAGGCATAGTTCGCTTGCAGCAGTTGATCTAAGTAGTGTACCTACCTGTTTACCAGCTCAAGATGGCCGCCGCCGGAAGTGACGTCACAACCGTTCCTGTGGTGAAAGGTGTTGGCTTCACGGAAGTGACGTCACAAGATGGCCGCCGGAAGTGACAGATGACAAGTGACAGATGACAAGTGACAGATGACAAGTGACAGATGACAAGACAGATGACAAGTGACAGATGACAAGTGACATGGAACACAAGCAGTGGCAGATGGCATGGAACACGAAGAGTGACAGATGACAGACAAGTGACAGATGACAGACAAGTGACAGATGACAAGTGACAGATGACATGGAACACAAGGAATGACACGTGCAAGTACTCTGAACTTAGCCCCCTGGACCCTGGACTCTGGACTCTAGTGCTTATGGGCGTGGACATTCTTCTTCTCATTTTTGAAAGGTGATGGATGACGTCACAATCCAGTGACTGTGCTCACCAGATTTAGGTTGGTATTACTACAATTGGTAGCACTTTGTTTCAAGGTCACCCGATATGCATGTTGCAGATGGCCGATGAGTCATCCTTATCTCTACTTCGTAGAACAATGCCGCCTTTGTTTGCCATATGTTATCTAGCCTTCCTCTAGAACAATGCCGCCTTTGTTCTCTCTATGCCACAGCGTTTCTGGGAATTTCGTCGAGTCAGCTATTGGGAAATTGCGACGCAATATTATACGAGAACAATGCCGCCTTTGTTTGCAGGTGTCCGATTACGTAACAACCTCATCCGATTGCATCATCCTTATCTGTGTGAGAACAATGGGACCATTGTTCTGACGCAGGTGGCCGATGAGTCATCCAATAATGCTAGCTGGGAGACATCCTGAAAGAGTACCTCTATCTACTTCCTGTCACCACTGACTGTCAGCGTTTCCTGGAATTTCGTCGAGTCAGCTATTGGGAAATTTGCCTCATGAACAATATCTCCGTTGTTTGCAGGTGGTCGATGACGTCACAACCTCAAGCCCTATATAAGGCGGTCAGAACGTTCGTAGGCGTCATTCCATTCTGAACTTTGACACTGGTCGGTCGATCTGTTCCTTTCTGTTCGGTTGCTCCTGTGCGTTCGGTTGCTCCTGTCTGTTATATTATATTGTGAGTGGGCTGTGCCAGCTGAAAGGTGAGTTCTTTATTTATTACGTTTCAAGGCCATGTGGTCGACCCTATTTGTGACTAGTGACCATTCCACCCAATACTAGCAGTAGTAAGTTTCTCATCAGATGGATGTTTCAGCTATTAACGCTCAAGCTGCTGCCTTCAAGCCAACTGTAGCACTAACTAGCTTGCCCATCAACCAGCCCCACCCCATTGAAAATATCAGGGTGGTCCAGACACGGTTTGGGGAGGCTATTGTGGTGGAACTCGAGGCATCTAGCGTTTTTCTGCCAAGGAGGGTAGTTGGCATCTTCAAGCCTCAGCTTCCGGCGTTCACCCCAGGCAAATACAGCCTGATTCACAAGAGGAGTGACACCGGACCTGCATTCCTCTTTGAGATTACCAAAAATTAGTGGTGAGTAAAATATTATTTTCCGTTTGATATTTCTCGCAACATGAATGTCAATAGTATTGCTTCTACTAGTGATGCCGTTGTTGAGGAATGTAGAAGGAAAGTGGAAATTTTGAGAAAGAAGACGAACATATCTGCAGAAGAAAGACTGTTATGGAATAGGCAAATAGGGACGCATATAAGAGAATTAAATAGGGCAATCAGGGGGACCAATTCGACAGCAGGGGTTTTGAGAAAATTAGAAACAAATGTGGGGCATTTGAAACGTTTTCAAAGTTTGATTAGGAAGAAGAATCATATTGGGGCGGGACTTGGCAATCGTAAAAATAGAGTTACATGGAGACTTGTTCAATCTGTTTTTGAGAGTAGAGTAAGGACGGCTGTTATAATCAATTTAAGTCATAAGGAGTTGATGCAATTTTTGCAGGACGCATCGCATATTTTCAAAATTCAAATTAAAAAAATATTGAGGGAATTAACCATGCTCAAAGTCAACACCACCTTCTGTGGTGAGTTTATCAAGAAATCGGATGACGCGGAGATCATTGAATTCAAATATTTCAATACAAAGAATGCTACAATGGATGAGGGAACGGATTTAGATCATTGGTTTGCGGAAAATGTGATTGATGCCATAGTGAATAAACTTTCGGAATTCCAGGAGAAGGGTAGTGGCTGGGCCTTGCGGGAAATTGTTTCTTTAGAGGTTAATGTGAATAAATTAGAAATTGGCAATGGTTCATCATTCATTGCACTACCTGACCAAATTTCCAAGAAGCAAGCCTGCATCAATGTGAAGAACACTGATGAGGCATGCTTCTTCTGGAGTATCGTGAGCGCTTTACATCCTGCTAACCGTAATGTAGACAGGCCCAGCTCGTATCCTCATTACAGCCAAGTTCTGAATACCGCAGGCTTGGATGTACCCGTCACTCTCAACAATATTCCTAAATTTGAAAAACTCAATGATATCTCGGTGAACGTTTACGCCTTGGAACTGATTCATGTTAGAAAGACAGAGTATTTTGAAGTAGTACCCATAAAACTCACGAAACTTAAGCAGCCCAGACATGTCAATCTACTACTAATTCAAAGTGAATATTTCCCCAAGCCCAACGATCATGATGTCTTGCCTGAAGATGATTACGACGAAGACATAAGGTATCATTATTGTTGGATTAAAGACATGTCCAGGCTGCTATCTTCACAACTCAGTAAAGATACATGGAAAAAATATTTCTGTGATAGATGTTTAAATTATTTTTCAAGCGAATCCAAATTGGCAGATCACAGTGCTTCATGTGAAAATGTCAACGAATGCAAAATTTCTTTCCCCAAATACGATGCAGTTGTTTTCAAAAATCATATATATAAACAAAAGGCCGAATTCATCATCTACGGAGATTTTGAATCGGTTTTGGAGCCCTGTGATGACAAAATTTCTCAAAAAATGGCAAAATATCAAAAACATACAGCCTTCAGCGCAGGGTACTATTTCAAATGCTCGTACGATGATAGCCTGTCCTATTACAAGAGTCATCGAGGTCCTGATTGCATGGATTGGTTTGCCACAGAAATGGCAGATGTCGCGAAATTTGTACAGTCTAAAATCAAAGACATTGTTCCTCTGACTCATTTCCCAGATAAGGTTGGTGTAACACACTGCCATATCTGTGAAAAGGCGTTTGCGGGCACTGATATCATTGTTAAAGACCACCATCATTTCACTGGTGCCTTCAGGGGGTGGGCACATCAATCTTGTAATTTGGGGTACCGCAAGTCCTTCGTAGTGCCCATAGTGTTCCACAATTTTTCTGGATATGATTCTCATTTCCTTCTGAGAGAGATTGCCAAACGTGGACAGGTGAGCGTACTTCCGATAAATATGGGGAAATACATTTCCTTCACCCAACACAATACAGAAACCGGTATTAAATTCAGATTCATCGACTCTTTGAGATTCCTGGGTGCCAGTTTAGACGAATTGGCATCCAATTTAACGAAGGATAGCTTTCAAAATTTAAGAAAAGAATTCAACCAATTAGACGCTTTCAAATTCGATCTACTCACAAAGAAAGGTGTTTTCCCATATGACCACATCAATAGTCCAAGCAAATTAGACGAAACTGAACTTCCACCCATTGAGAACTTTTATAATAAATTGAACGATGAACATATCGATGATGAGAAGTACGCTCATGCTCAAAACGTATGGCGACAATTTGGATGTCAAAATTTAGGTGAATACTCGGATTTATACATGAAAACAGATATCCTTCTTCTGGCAGATGTTTTCGAACAATTCAGAGAAGCTGCTTTGAGGACTTATACCTTAGATCCGGCTTGGTATTACACCCTTCCGGGTTATACGTGGGATTGCATGCTGAAGTACACAAAATGTTCGTTACAAATTTTAAAAGATGTTGACATGCTGATGTTTGTCGAAAAGGCAATAAGAGGTGGTATTTCGGTTTGTTGTAACCGCTATTCTGAAGCCAACCATAAGTACACTTCAACATACGATCCTACGAAACCACCAAAGCATCTTCTCTACTTGGACGTTAACAATCTATATGGATGGGCAATGTCAAAGCCCCTCCCTTATGGAGGGTTTGAATGGACTGATGCCAACATTGACGTCACATTGATTCCCGACGATGCGCCAGAAGGATATATCTTACAAGTAGATTTGGAATATCCAGAAAACTTGCACGATCTACATAAAGACTTTCCGTTTTGTGCCGAACACCGCAAGCCACCTGGTTCCAAGTTGGCAAAATTGATGACCACGTTACACCATAAAAAGGAATACATCATCCATTATGTTAATTTGAAACAAGCTCTGGCAAATGGCTTAAAGCTCACCAAAATTCACAGAGTAGCGAAATTTAAACAGTCTACGTGGTTGAAGCCCTACATTGATCTGAATACTGGATTGAGGGCTGCAGCCACCAACACATTCGAAAAAAATTTGTATAAACTGATGAATAATGCCGTGTTTGGAAAGACGATGGAAAACATCCGTAAACATCGCGTCGTCAAATTATGTAGATCATGGAATGGACGCTATGGGGCTAAAAATATGATCGCCAGTTCAAAGTTTCGTGGCCGGACGATTTTGAGTGACGATCTGATTGCTATCGAATTGGCTAAATCTGAAATAGTCTTCAACAAACCCCTATACATAGGGATGGCTATTTTGGATTTATCCAAAACGTGTATGTATAGTTTCCATTACGATTTCATGCTTCCAACAATGGGGGTGGAGAAATGTAAGTTAATGTATACAGACACCGATAGTTTTATCTACGAATGTGATGATGTATATGCGGAACTTATAAAAAATAACTTGTCCAAATTCGACACATCCGACTACCCTTCTGACAACCCGTATGGAATTCCGCAAGTGAATAAAAAGGTCTTGGGAATGATGAAAGATGAGGCAAATTCGAAAATAATAACACACTTTGTAGGCTTACGTTCAAAAATGTATGCCTACAAAGTGCAGGGGGGTAAAGTCACCAAAAAATCCAAAGGGGTTAAATTTAATGTGGTTAGGAATAAGATATCCTTCAATGATTATGTGGCTTGCTTGAAAGACTTCAAGGAGCAAACAGTCACACAGCGGACAATCCGTTCCTTCAACCATCAAGTATTCAGTATTGAACAGTCGAAAATTGCGCTAAGTCCTTATGACACCAAGAGACACCTACTTCCAAATTGTTATGACACCCTGCCTTTCGGACATTCCTCCATAGCTGACATATGATTCTTCTTCCATATACATTCCTCAACAATATCACCTTCATGTTCTGAGAAATGTCAACTGATAATATTTTACCCCCACCACTGATTTTTTCAATCTAGTTGTATATACGCTTACTAATTTTTATACACTCTATTTATTATATAATGTAGATTTTGTATTTCAGTTTTTGTATACACTATGTATTTTCCACTATGTTCAATAAAAGTTTCTTGAAAATTTGGTTGTTTCATTACTGCAAACGAATGAACCTGCTACAAAACGTCGAAAAAACGTCACAAACGTCAAGAACGTCCAAAAACGTCGAAAAACGTCAAAAAACGTCAAAACGTCAAAAACGTCACGTCAAGAACGTCAAAAAACGTCGAAAAGCGTCGAAAAACGTCGAAAAACGTCAAAAAACGTCGAAAAGCGTCAAAAAACGTCGAAAAACGTCGAAAAACGTCGAAAAACGTCAAAAAACGTCAAAAAACGTCGAAAAGCGTCAAAAAACGTCGAAAAACGTCGAAAAACGTCAAAAAAACGTCAAAAACGTCACGTTTTCCACGTTTCCAACGAAAGTCAACGATACCTGACTAGGAGTAAAGAAAAGCTGAGCTATTTCCATATTTTATTGTTCCAAATCATTCAGTACATTGTTTTTAAAGTAATACAAATATTCTCTAAGTGCCATGCTCAACAAACTATTATCAGATATTTCACAAAATGCATGTAATGCATCAAAACAGCTTTTATTATTGAAATGAGTCCTTGTCAAATTCAGAATATTGTGATAATAAGCACAAAAGTTAATATCTTCCAACCAAGCCACTCGATGGGCCACTAGTCTTTGGTCGGCTTCAAGGATCTGGGTGACATCTCTTTCGTCCATGTGGAACTCAACCTCGTGTTTTCTGACCAGTAGGAATTTTGTATCATCATACACGAGTTGTGTGATTTCACAAAAATCTCCGCATGGAAAGGTTATCGGATCATACTCATCTGCATGGGTTGGTAACTGTTCGAGGAAGAAATCCATCAATTTCTGTCGCAGCAAGTCGATGAAGATGTTCCACTCCAACACACCAAAAGATATTTTGTTTGGCGTCATGTAAGGTAATATAACTATGGCTGGACTGAATATTCTGGCTGGACTCAAACCGACTTTCAATTCAAAGCCACTCACTGGGAACGATGTGCTGAGCAGATGATGTTTTTCGGCTTTGGCTGCATTCTCGTACATTTCCAACATACTGTCTACGTCTCGATCATAATCACCACTGGATATAGGCGAGAATGGGATATTACTGCTAACTACCGATATACCACTATCTTGACTCGACATGTCGATTAAAACTGAGACTGAAACCGGCTTCGAGCAGCTATTTATATCCCTCCATCTCTCCATGATGATCACACGAAAGGCCCCTGACTTGTTGAAATCTGTCTGTATTTTCCATAAGAATCTACACTAAATCGACATTATCTATCCAACTGTTATGTTTCTTGTCGAGTCCCAACCACTTGACGTACATTCTATTTCCTCTTTTCTTCAGCACTTTTTCAATGAGGTAAATGTCGGGATTCTTTGTCTTTTGTAATTCCTCCTCATAGAATGCGCCACTGATTGGCTGTCCATGCATGTCTTCGAGTAGGTAAGTAACAGGATTGGTTATCTTCACATTGACAATTTTGAATAACTCTGTCGTCCAGCTAGGTGTATAGCCTTTTTCGAAAATATGTTTCGCCTTAGATATGCGTACAATGTTGCCAACTTTCAGTTTACGTGGACCTGCGATTTTCAAATGGCTAAAGCTTTGGTGTAAAATATCTTTCTCGTTTTCCTTGTTCACCTCTGAGGGTTTGAATCGAGTCGTTGTGTGCTTGGTATTATTGTATTCATCAACGATCTGACGTAATATATCAATCCATTTGTAGGTGCCATTCAGACTGAAATATTTGTATAGTTTGTTTTTCAGCGTTCTTATTACTCGTTCAGCAATGGCAGCCTTTTTAATGCTGAATGTGTTGTAATGGTTGATGTCATATTTTTTCATCAATTTTTTAAACTTGCTGTTGAAGAATTCCGTTCCTTGATCAGACTGTAGATTTACTGGTATGCGCTTTGCATGTACCAATATATCGGCGAAAGATTTGGCAACCTCTTCTCCTGTCTTAGTTTTTAGTGGGCGTGTCCAGAGGTACTTGGAAAAGCAGTCAATCACTACCAGAATCATTTTATATCCTTTATTCTGATGGGCATACGGTCTCATCTCAGCCAAATCCATTTGCCATAAATCGTCCAATCCTTTGATTATGGTTCGTCGTCTGGGGTAATTTTTGCGAGCTGGAGCATGCAGCTCATTAACAAGTTGAATCTTGTCTCTCGAAGCCATAACGGTATATCAACTATTTTTATGTCAATTTTTTTATCTCATTGGTGGTCAATTGTGTCTGTTCCATCGATTCTTCATTCAATATCTCCTCTCTGTCAACAGCTCTCTCAGCCAGCTTGAAATCAGATCTCATTCGTGAAATAACACCATCTACATAATTTTTCGTAGCCATATGTTCCGCTGGAGGATGTCTTGAAATAAACTTTTCAATATCCTTTATTTTGCTATCAATCATTCTCAATGTATCAGTCGACTGCCTGATGATGGTATCCAATGAGACGAGTTTATGTTTCAATTGGACTAATCCTATGATGTTACCGCTGCTGCCAGCTGATCTGCGACCGAACTTGTCAAGACTCATGATTGACGACTCTCAGTATATAAGGTTAGCTTCACGAAGTTCATTAACGATTGCCACTATTTCATTATCGAGTGATGTGTTTCCAGCTTCCTTAGAAGCAATGAGTAGTTTCAAGCGGTCTACGAGTTCATTTGGATCGTCCCAATAGATATATTCCACGGGGTTTTCGTTGTACGTCAAACCACTACCAATCGTTGAACGCCTACCGCTGTTTTTTCGTATCTGTACAATAAGTGGCTTGATGACGTTCGTATACTTCCATCTCTTAGACCCTTTCAATTTTCCATCCTTGTTTATGTAGCGATCACTCAGCTTCAAAATTTCCTTGTAAGCCTGCATGTCTTCATCGTTATAATCTGAAGGATCATCATAGAAAATGAGCTGATACACCCCTGGAGTTCCTCGTACTTGTTTACCACCAATCTTTATGAATCCAGTTCTTTTATCAAAGTCAATTTCCTGCGTCCCCAGAAACCATTTCGACGTTTGAGGATCGTAAGTTGGACCATACATCTGATCTATTTTGTCGCTGTAATCCCAATGTTCTCTGAGATATGGATGCACCATGACTGGGTATTGGTCTAGGTATTCATCGATTACATCATACGGAATACTTTGTTCTGGAGTGATATTTTCGTTCAACAGGATATCATCATCATATTCGTATTGATCATCATCATCCACAAAACTTCCGGTTCCACCCACCTCTTCCATTGGAATAAACTGCGTTTGCTGAGCCTGTTCTTCTTCTTTTTTCAGTTCAGGTGGCTCTTCTTTCTTCATACTGGTGCTAAACTGGGCTCTTGCCAGTAAATCACGATTGGCCTTTGACGTTTTCACAATTTCTTCCAATGGTTTGGATATGGGCTTGAACATTTTGTTCAGCGATTCGTCCTCCTCAGATTTACCCAGTTTCAAGGCCAAGTACTTTTTTCTGATTGTACGCGTGAGCTCTGCAATTTTCCGTTTACGTGCTGCAGCCTGATCGTCATCACGTTTGGATGGCATTCTTCTTCTGCGCATGACTTGACTTGACGACCTCATGATGTCGAATGACGTGTCTACACTTTTATATATTTGTCGAAACCTTGGCGATATCTGCCGTTATGCAAATCAAAATCCTTGACAATCACTAGAGTACCATATGTGACACTCCAACATTCGGAGCACAATTTTTTAAAGACGTCAAAGCTCATGTCTGGAGAGACATGTTCATCAAACACATGCTTCAAGTTGATCTCGTCCTGTTTGAACAGCACCACCATGTTACAATTGTCTCTCAATAATTGCTTAGGAATTTTAGAGTAAGTTTGGCAAAGGTAGGCAGCATCGATATCTTTGTGTCTACACATTGAAAAATATTCTCGAATTTTTTGTTGCTCATCACACGCCACATCGTCAAATATGAAAATCGAGTTGGGTTTCGCCTCAGATGGGCTTATTATTTCATCGTTGTCTCTGTACGGAAAATATCCCACCTCCTTCACTGCATCCAACACCTCTTGAAGTAGCTGATATTTCGGTTGATACAACGACTTGGAGTACACGTAGACATTTTTGAATCTCGCGCCATTTCGATTGAAGAGTAACGATAGCATGGCGTTTGTCTTGCCACAACCACTCGGTCCACACATGATTGCTCGAAACGAGTTGGGTAATAATTTTCCATGTTTATTCGGTGTCCTTGGTGACGTGTGAAGGTCCAAATTTTCGATAGGTAGCGTCTGGTCTTGTTGAATGACTATCATCTCGTGATAGAGGTGCAAAGATTCCAATGATTGTGTACAAGGGAGAGGGTGTTTTGAATTCTCTTATAAACAAATTACCATTCGAGGTACACCTACCTGGTGGCTATCAATACTGTGGACGTGAGTACAAAAGTGAGGTTAGAGATTGAATAACTGATTTTGCGTTACAGCTGGAACCAAACTTCAGAAACGGCTTGCACGTGGTGATCCTGGCATCAATCCCTTAGACGTTGCCTGCAAACAACACGACATTGCATATTCACAGAACACGTCTTTGGAAGAACGTCATAAAGCGGATTCGGTGTTGGAGAACGCTGCCTGGGAACGTGTGAGGTCGAGAGACGCCAAGTTCGGTGAAAGAGCTGCAGCATTAGTAGTTACTTCCGGGATGAAGGTGAAACGCAAACTCGGGATGGGATGTTCTTTCAAAAAACATATCGTGGGGAAAATCGGGAAGACGTTGAAGAAGAATCCCTCGACCAATTTGAAACAGGCTGCATCGTTCGCTTTGAAAGCTGCTAGGCATGCCGTTAAACAAGCAGGTGGAAGGAAGAAAGTGAAAATACCACGAATAATTCCTTTCGATGCCAAATCCGGTGGGATTCTACCACTGCTACCAATATTTGCTGCTCTTGGTGCACTAGGATCTCTAGCTGGAGGTGCTGGAGCAATCGCAAAGACTGTCATTGACGCTAGGAATGCGAAGAAAAAGATGGAAGAAGACCATCGACATAACAAGGCTATGGAAACTATTGGCAAAGGACTGTACTTGAGAAGAAACGCCAAAGGAGGTTTCGGCTTGTTTTTGAAAAAGCAAAAAAACTTCCGATGAAGCTACCCAATCGACCGTTGTATGATGTCGAGTTGACAAAGTATGTTAAATATTTGAGAATCCCACATTTTCGGGGTGTTTTCATGCGTGACAACTTACCAAGCAGTGGACCCCGTCAACGCGAATCTGCAATCCTAAATTTGGACGTGTCAAAGAACCAAGGCACTCATTGGGTAGCTTACAGAAAGATAAATGATGTCGTCGAGTATTTCGATCCATTCGGTAGCCTGAAGCCACCGAGAGAACTTGTCCAATATCTGGGCAAAGTCAAACTCTATTACAATAACGATCCATTCCAGAAATATAACCAAATCAACTGTGGTCATCTCTGTCTGGAGTTCCTGTACAATGGAAGCCGTTTTAGCATATCTCCACCGTGAGAAGGCGTTGCAAGACTTTTCCGCAGAAGAATTGGCACTCTTCCCCATCAACTATCTGATCCAACATGTTAGACCTTGGGAACTATTGGATGTTTGGCATAAATTACCACAGGACTATAGGAAGAACTTTGATCTGAGAATTCGATTGCCTTGTTACATCCACTATAATAGACCTGATGCTCGAACCCACGTTGATGGCCCGGTCAGCTCACAGTTTGAATGTCATGGTTGTAATTATTTCTTGAAGTGTAGAGTTGTCTTGGAATAAATATTCATAAGTATAGCTGTGTGTCATTAGGTACGTCATGTCTCTACTGTTGACCTTGACGAGTACCACCAACCAGTTTTCTTTCACACCCTCCTCACCGATACTACTGCACCCTCTGAAAAGCTATTACATAGCTGTACTAGGATTTCACACCTATCATTCCATACCGAATATTGATGGTGAAAAGTTCTACTACTACGAGAACGATAATCGTGAAGTGCTGAAGGAGATTCAGTTTCCGACCGGCTGTTATGAGATAGAAAATATTGAGGATTACATTCGGAGGCAAATTCAAGAAGCTGATGCAGATTTCACTTTGAAGCCAAACAACAATACTTTGAAGTGTGAAATCTATAGTCGACAACATACCATCAGTTTTGAGGAAGATAACAGCTTTGGTGAGTTGTTGGGATTTTCGAAGAGGATCTTGGAACCTGGCCGAGTTCACTGTTCAGATCGTCCTGTGAACATTCTGAAAGTATCAAGCCTACATTTCGATTGCAACATCACTGAAGGGTCGTTTTATGCAGACAGACCTGCTCACACTATATTAAGCTTCCCCATCACCGTAGATCCTGGTTACGCTATCAACGAACGTCCGAATACCCCTCTCTATTTACCTGTGAGAAGTAGCCTGAGAGACATCACTAACATTACCGTTAGAGTGCTGGATCAGGACCTAAGACCTGTTAATTTCCGAGGAGAAAAGGGCACCCTACACTTGGACTTGCAAGAACGTTGAATGGGTCTAGTAGTTGATAATAAAAGATTAACCACAAACTCCTCAGTATCAACGGGACCTCCGAAGAGACAGGAGCTCACTCCAGAAAACGTTCTCTTTCTGCAAGCAATCGGATTACGAGTGAAAAATGAACAAGCGCAAGTATATTCGTTCGGAAGAATCAACAGCACCAACATCCAACCACACAAACCCAATTTTTGATCTGTATCGTCGGCCCAGATATGATGAAACTATTCGAAAAGAAGAATATCGCTCCTACATCCCATACGTCAAATCCTTCAATAACAATGATATGGTGGAAATCAACATAAATCAAGCAGACACATTTTTTGCAATGCATGAGTCTTTGCTGGAAATCAAAGGAACTCTGAATGTGCAAGGAGCTGGAAATGTGTACTTGGCCCCCAACTGTGGAGCATTTCTATTCGATTCTTGCAGTTATGTGCAGAGTGCAAGAGAGATAGAAGTAGTCAGAGATCCAGGGATCGTGAGTAGTGTGCGAGGATTCATGTGCTATAAACCTGATGATTCCAAACACTTATCCACAGCCGGATGGACGTATCCTGATAAACCGCTTTTGAATGCAATTGACAAGACATTTAGTTTGTTGATACCACTAAAGCACCTGTTCAACGTTTTCAATGACTACACCTCAATCACCTATGGAAAACAAACAATCCGACTGATTCGAGCTCGTAATGATAACGATTGCGTGATAGTACAGGAACTCCCCAATGGACCTACAACCACTACTACTACAGTTGAAGTACAAATACATAGTGTAGTGCTAAAAGTGAAGCACGTATTTCCGAACGATGAAATCAAACTACAACTGATGCAACCCATCAAAAATGATACACCTATACTGATTCCATTCAGGAAATGGGACCTCAGCCAATTGCCTGCTCTTACGAACGGCGCAAAAAGTGAAATCTGGGCAGTCAAAACGAGCGCTTCGGTGGAACGTCCTCGGTACGTTATTGTGTGCTTTCAGAAATCTAAACGTGACAATGCAGAAGCTGATGCTACCCACTTTGATAACACGAGCATAGTTAGTATCAGATTAGCCCTTAATGGTGAATATTGGCCTAATGAGAGAATGCAGCTGGATTTCGCTAAACAAGACTACACCCTTGCTTACTACAACTATACCAGGTTCTATTCTAGCTATTCACATTCGACGGAGGTTCACCCAATCTTGGATTATGGGGAATTCAAACAGCATGCATTATTTGTGATTGATTGCTCGAGGCAGGAAGAGACCATGAAATCATCGACAGTTGATATAAAGCTTGAAATCGAAGCCGATAAAGGATTCCCTGCTGACACCAAAGCCTATTGCATCATCGTACATGACTGTCTGCTAGAGTACTTTCCTCTAACGGAAGTCGTCAGAACCTTGATTTGAGTATAAATACCAACTGCAAACTGCTCGAGCTCGCATTCGATCGTCAACCGTCATGAGGATCGCACTTGTCGACATTCAAGGCTTCACTCTTGACAGTGTTTTCCACCCGAAAGAGCTGACCATTCAAATTGGCCGCCAGAGATCCAACTTCCTATTCAAACCGCCTACACCGTTTGCTACCATTAGTGGACGTGACAAGAAAACTACATGTTATGTGGAGAAATTCGTTCATGGAATACCATATGATGCTGGTGATGTTGAATATACGGAGCTGAACAACATTTTGGAAAAATATCTCTTGCATTCGGTTGAATGTATGTACGTGAGGGGCAATCAGAAAGCTGACTTTTTGAAGACGAAATGTGAAGAACTTGAAGTATTTCCAACTGTATACGATGTTGCTTTGTATGATGGAACACCCTGTTCCAGTAAAACCTACCAGCAAACTATATCGTACTGCCCCAACCACGCCAATGGAAAATATATGTGTGCCCAGCGGAACGTTGATCAACTTTACCAGTGGTTTATAAATGTAATATTACCTAAATGAAGATGTACTGTGTTTGGCTCAATAAACATTATGATAAGGATGGGAGTTTTATTGAAACACCTTGCATAAGTTCCATCATTTTATTCACGATATATGTACCCAGCTTTCATTAGGCCTTTCACAATCAAAACGAACGTAGCTGCTAATGTCAAACCTAGTAATATGAACATTTTATTAAATTCATTCTGTATTCCTGTTGTGGGGGCTCCTATAGTTTGCCAGTCGGTATCCTCTTCAGATCCACCGGAAAACATCAACTTGAGTTTGAAGAAGGAATTATTCGTCTCTGGTATCTCTTTGTAGAATACTTGTAGACATCCATTGTTCACCAACTTATTCCGCATCGCTGTCCACGATGATCGATTGCAATCTTCTTTCAAGTCATTGAAACATATCGCCATGTTCTTGACATCCTTGGGAACATTTGTATACAATACGTTATTCAAAATTGCTGTCAGAACTATGAATGCCACCCGTGACATTTTGAGGCTGGATGTGTCGTCTCTGCTCAACAGGCACCTCTACTGCTGGTACTCTTCCACAGCTGCTGAAGACTTTATCCCACAAACTCAGATTCTCCAATTGATTCAACACTCTGGTTTTATCTTCGTACAATGTTATGTCTTTGTTCATCTGTCGAACCCGCTCCCCAAATTCCTCCAACTTGCTTCTGTACTCGTCTAAGGACATTGTAACACTGATTCAGAGGTCAAGTCTGAATGGTGGTAGTGGTAGCTACGCATGCGCACAGCTGATATAAGCTATTGGGCAGATTCGGCAAACGTTCTTTGAGACACATCCAGTATCCATGATTGAATGGCTCGTGACAACAACAAGTTTGAACATGTCTGTTGGATGACTCATCGGCCACCTGCGTCAGAACAATGGTCCCATTGTTCTCACACAGATAAGGATGATGCAATCGGATGAGGTTGTTACGTAATCGGACACCTGCAAACAAAGGCGGCATTGTTCTCGTATAATATTGCGTCGCAATTTCCCAATAGCCGGAATGGCATAGAGAGAACAAAGGCGGCATTGTTCTAGAGGAAGGCTAGATAACATAATATGGCGAACAAAGGAGGCATTGTTCTATGAAGTCGAGATAAGGATGACTCATCGGCCACCTGCAACATGCATATCGGGTGACCTTGAAACAAAGTGCTACCAATTGTAGTAATACCAACCTAAATCTGGTGGGCAAAGTCACTAGATTGTGACGTCATCCACCACCTTTTAAAAATAAGAAGAAGAATGTACACGCCCATAAGCTCTAGAGTCTAGAGTCTAGGGGGCTAAGTTCAGAGTACTTCCACGTGTCATTCCTTGTGTTCCATCTCATCTGTCATCTGTCACTTGTCATCTGTCACTTGTCTGTCATCTGTCACTTGTCTGTCATCTGTCACTCTTCGTGTTCCATGCCATCTGCCACTGCTTGTGTTCCATGTCACTTGTCATCTGTCATCTGTCACTTGTCATCTGTCTTGTCATCTGTCACGTGTCATCTGTCACTTGTCATCTGTCACTTGTCATCTGTCACTTGTCATCTGTCACTTCCGGCGGCCATCTTGTGACGTCACTTCCGTGAAGCCAACACCTTTCACCACAGGAACGGTTGTGACGTCACTTCCGGCGGCGGCCATCTTGAGCTGGTAAACAGGTAGGTACACTACTGATCTATTCGAGTGATTTGTCATCTTTTTGTCCTTCACATTCAAGCCAGTTTCCTCATCAGCAGATTTAGTCCATCCATTTATAATATTTCTTCCAACAGGTACATTATCATACCATTTGTCAGTTTCATTTTTCTAGTATCGATTTCAGGAACAGTCGTTTTGACGTAATATTGTCGCCTCATTTTGATATCAGTTATGGAAAAGACGTACTGGGCAGCTTTGTATTTCACTATTGGAAACCAACCATTTACTACTAGTACAGCTTTTAGAACCACCTTGGCACGTTTTACTGAACACCGGATTGTATTCAATGCGATTTCTTGGAGAGTCTTCGATATTCTTCTCGATTTGAAAGAAATCCACCAGACAAGCAACTGCCTCTCCTCCTCGCCACGCTAATTCTACAGCAGCAATATGGAAAAACTTACTCATGAGACCTTCAGGAGTATTTTCATCCCATAGCAATACTATTTTGTTAACTTCAGACAAATTGAGCGAAACTAAACTGGACTTACGTTTACATGGATCTGCTTCTAGTTTCTTCCTGATTGCATCGCGGGCATCCCGGGCTGGTTCAAATACTATATTGTTGAACGGGTCAATCATAATATTATAGTAATCATAATACTTTTCTTGCAAAAGTTTGCACGAAACGTTCCAAATTGTCTTCACCGTCGCTTATCTATATTCGGTCCCGTCTTTCTTTCTCATATTGACTGCCCAATCTTCTAGTATCAACGTCAATTCTTCTAAGCTTCTTTGTTCATTCAATTCATATTCTCGTTCGCAGCAAAACCCCATGAACATGTCCCAAATATATTTGTGACTGTAGGTTGTATTTTTGGGAATTTTTCCTTTGATTAGCACATTTATACTTCGAACATTCGCCTTGCCAAAGCGTGACATTTTGAAATGTATTTGAAATGGAGTTGTCAAACTTGATAATTGCACTGAATTTCTTCAGTGATATAATATATAAAGTATAATTAATTTTCTAGTAGGAATGATATGAATGATCAGACAGTAATTCCTGGTATAAGATCATTCATGAAGTATTATCGACTGTTGTATAATTGAAATTACAAATAGTGAACGAAACAATCACATCATTAAGATATCTCAAAATAACAGTTATATCATAGTGAACAAGAAGGGAAAAAAACAGTGAATAAAAAAAAAATTCATAGTCTTTCAGCTTTTCTTTCAACTATGGCGAGATGAGGTTTCTACGTCATAAGAGGGTTCGTTTTCAGAAGGTACTATTATTTATGTCCAAAAATAAAACATTCCAGTTAATTTTTCGATCGAATTATGTCGTAAATCATTATTTATGTATAAAAGGATCATTATAAAAATGGTTTGAATTAAAAGTTCTACTAAGGTGTACACGCCCATTTTGTTCATGATATGGAAACCATTGCTATTTATTATGTTTTTATAATTAGTAGTAGCTTTACTGTCTGCCAAGAGATTGATATTGATATGAGAGAAATATTCACTGAAACTGAATTTGTCAGGTCACCCTCAGCATATTCATGTCTCCGGACGCTTGCCCGCGATCGGTCAGATACATTTGCGGCAGCCTGCAGAAAGCCGTGATCGCGAAATGGCCCGACGAGCGCTTCGTCCGCACGAGGGTCGTGTCCGGCTTCATTTTCCTGCGGCTGCTGTGCCCGGCCCTGCTGAATCCGCGGCAATTCGGGCTGGTGAGCGAGCAGCCATCGCCTGCTGCCACGAGGAGTTTGGTGATGGTGGCCAAGTGTCTGCAGAATCTCGCTAATCTGGTGGAGTTCGGTGGGAAGGTGAGGTTCTTTCGTTTTGTAAAATGGTTTCTTCCCGATAAGCAACTATTCAATAACTTCACCACTTTTCAATTTATGTATATAGCGGAAAAATTCGATTCATATGCCAAAATAATTGTGGAAAACTATTTCAATCACTTGTAAACAAATAAGAAAAGTGACGTTGTGTTTCAATGTTTTGCCTCCAGCGTCGGTCATCTGACAGTTCTTGCACGCAACCCATAGTTGACACTGCTGTTTTCACGTTTTTTTGTATATTAGAGTACGGACACAATGACAAGCACTGACAATCAGACATAACCACAAGTAAATTGATGGAAAAAGCGGGAACTGGCAGTACACGGACGTACATGACATAACTTTCAAAGGTTTGACAAATTGAGAGAATTAGGAGAAAGATGCAAGTTTGTGCAGTTTCCAACTGTGAGACCACGGGAAATCAATTCACTCTATTCGAATTTCCATCGGATAACGTAATTCTACAAAAATGGAAACAGAATATGATGCGGCCGGCATGGAATATAGGTTCAGGCCACAAAATTTGCGAGTTATTCAACTTAATATCGTCCTCCATTGAGGTCCTTCAGCCTTATCATTCAATATTTCGAGAAGAAATAATTTTCTAATCAATTTATCGTACCCTTTTACCCGTTGGAGGAGACGCTATGCACTTATACAAAAATTGAAGATAGAGAAAGATATATGGATGTACTCTTCCCAGGACTTGGACTAGGAAGGAAGATGCGAGGATCCTTTATCTAAGCGAAAAACATATTCTTGTCCTTGTCCGGCAAAACATATGATTTGCTTCGAAATCGTCTGTGGTTATGTTTTATTGTGACTACTTGTCTAGTGTCCGTACACTAATACAGGGTGGAGACTTTAAGTGGAATAAATTCGCTATGTCAACCTCTAAATGTATTTACCTACATTTGGCGAGCAATATGGAGAATATAACCCTTCAGGGGTAGCAGGAATCTACCCCAAAATGTTTTTTCAAGTGCAACCCTAAGGTTGCGACCCCTCATTGTAAAGCTGGTTTCAAGATGAATCCATCGTACTGATCATATTTCAGTTTGCAGTACGTTTGGGGTTCGATAACATCCAAACACAATTTCGAAGTTTAATAAATTTTTAACATATTTTCATCAAAATTTCGACTTTTAGTGACAGTGATATAGGGCATTTACACCAGTTTGTCGCAATAACACTTCGTTTCGAACTGTGAATACAGCAAAAAAAACAAAAGTTATTTTTGGGGCTCTATAAAAACACGGGAATACAATAGCAGACAGCAATTCTATAAAAAAATTGCCATCAATTATTCAACACACATTTTGAGCGATTGATACGTTGAAAAAAAATTAATTTCAAGTTTATGCAATCTTTAAACCTATGAAAAACTAAAAGACTAGTATGCTGAATTCCTCTTTTCACCAGCTTTCCAATGAAGGGTAACAAGCTGTAGGGTTTCATTTGGAAAAATCATGCTGAGGGTTGTTTCAGCTACCCCTGGAATGATATATTCTTGAAAATGCTTGCAAAAGTGGGTAAATATATTGAATCGTTGTCGTATGTCGGGAATTTCCAGAAAAAAAAACACCTCCCCGCTAACGAATTTATTCCAGTTTGAGTCTCCACACTGTATGCGAAAAACGTCAAAACATCAGTGGCTAGTACATTTAGGAACTCAGCTAATAAGCGCTACATGTCGCCTAACCAACGAATTTCATGAATCATCGTTAACCCGACCCCTGTCCATCAGGAACCCTACATGGAGGTGGTCAACCCGTTCATTCTCAAGAACAAGGAGCGCATGGTCGTGTTCCTCGACCAGCTGTCGATGGCGGGTGATCCGGGCGAGCCACGGCCGCCTGCCCAGCCCGACCCCGCCAAGGATTTGGCCACCCTCCACCACATCTGCGTCGCTCATCTGCCCGAGCTGCAAGCGGTGGGCAAGGTGAACGCTAACGTCAAGACCTTGGTCACTGTCACTGACATGTTGGGGAAGCACAAGCAAAAGTACCTCGAGATGATCAGATAGTAGAGTTGATGGTGAGTTTCAAAGAGATCCAAAGACTAGAGACATTGATAAGACGCAATGAAAACCGATCTGTTATTGCTTGGATATATGCGACTAGTACGAGAGAGACAACTGCACGGCGGCGGATGTTTAGCACCAACGCATGTTTGATGACGTTGGGCGCCAATTCAACAAACTATAACATAACCTCACTCACCGGTTAGAAGTCGAATTTGTATTCAGATGATCCACCCTTTTGCATGAAATACCTACACAACTGCACCATGATTCACAAAATATTGTTCATGCAATTGAAGGAAAAGATATGGAAAAGGTTGATCAAACGATGACTGATCGGGCAAAACCGTACACACTACGAAAAATATTGAACGCGAAAACAGGCGAAGCGATGTCCTTGTCTTCATTGTTCCAACGTAAAATAATGTGAATTTTATGTTGATAACATTGGAAAATGGGAAAAATTGAGGAGAAGATCATATTAACCTCAATATAAAAAAGGTTCGAATGGTTTTCTTTCCATTTCCAGTGTTGCCAACATGAAATTTTCATTATTTTAACTATTATTTGTGATTCTTGGGATATTTATTCGTTAAAGCATTCCATTACATTGTTCTGTTGTACAATGCACAAAAAATGCATCGAGAGACGAAGGAATAAAAATTTCTCAGGTAAATTGTGATCTATAAGTATTGTCGTCACTCACATAGTTTTCATTTTAAAACTTTATCACATCTTTTTATAATTTCCTTCTGCAATGGGAGCAAATAGAGGTATGTAGGTAGGTAGGGAGTTAGGTTGTCTTTTAATAATAATAATAATAATAATATAAGTTTATTCAAAAACGTTTACAAAATATACATTGAAATAAACATAAAGGTAATTTGAATAAACTGGGAAAAACCTTACGAAGTTAACCTTGTAGTAAGGATAAAAAATAAATAAATGTACATAGGTCAATAAATGTTTTACAGAAAAGTGAGGTTGTGCTTCAATATTTTACCTCCAGGGTCGGTCATCGTGCACGCGACCTATATATTTCAACAAATAAAAAGAGGGAGGTTTAGTGAGATTGTGATAATCTCAGAATCTCTAGACTAAGAGATTCTAGGGAAATTTAGTGAATCGATTGTCAGCTGATGCAAGACAGACTGTTTCGACTTGCCATAAGTCTCATCAGTTGCACTGGCCAGTTGACAATCGATTCACGAAGGGTACCTCCATATATCAAACAAGTCGAAGCCCTGAGGGGGCAGAAGGACGATCTAGCCTTCATAGCCATCTAGTGGCTTAAGTGCAAGGTGTATAGGTAGATTCATCAATCATACCTTGCTACTAAGTCGTGCATATAGACCCCTACGTCTATATGCTTACAGAAAAGACATGCATGTCAGATTCTGTTGACTATCGCAACACCTGTAATTCTCAAAGTGGTTTAATGTTCCACTAACAGATGGTGATAATCCTAGAATCCCAAGACTAAGAGATTCTAGGGAAATTTCTAGGACTATCACCATCTGTTAGTGGAACATTAAACCACTTTGAGAATTACAGGTGTTGCGATAGTCTACAGAATCTGACATGGATGTCTTTTCTGTAAGCATATAGACGTAGGGGTCTATATGCACGACTTAGTCGCAAGGTATGATTGATGAATCTATCTATACACCTTGCACTTAAGCCACTAGATGGCTATGAAGGCTAGATCGTCCTTCTGCCCCCTCAGGGCTTCGACTTTAGTGAGATTGTTGTCATCCAGGGTCGGTCATCTGACATTTTATACATGTGACCTATGGAATGCTCAAAATGGGTATAGTATATCCGATATCAATTGCAGAATATCCCGCACTCTGCGGCGTCGGCGTATCTGAAGTTTCCTTTGAAGTGACTGCAGGTGCGGCACAAGATTCTGCAATTGTTTTTGGATAAACTTTAACCATTCATTTGTTATGTTAGGTTAGGACAAAATGGATATATTGTGGTGAAATCACTGTTTTTATTTTGTTTCAGCCAAAAAACAACGCAGATGGTGCAAGAGTATCAAGTTTCCCGGAAAATGGCAACTTTATTCCCCATTTATTTATCAATCTCAATTAGTTGCTAGATGATTTATGTTGAAATTATTTTGCAGAAGAATCATTTGGAAAAAACATTTTTTTTATGTTCATTTTTTGGCACCTTCACACATACAAACATATTTTATGTATTCAGATTTTATCTACAGGGTTTTAGATTATTATTATTATTATTATTACAATTTGATCTCTATCGGAAATTCACGTAGCTTCCTTTTTTTGTCTTCAGGGTTTCAATATAAAATTTCGAATTAATATATTGCATTGCATTAAATGAATGTCATTGCAAAATTCGGTAAAATTGCATATATCATACGATGGTTTTTTTTTTGATAATGAAAATGTGAACAAACCACTATTTATCGAGATATATCAAGAAAAAGTTCGAAATGTCGCCTTCTTTTTCCCCTTATGTTGGATGCATTTACAGCTACTTGCTCTTCTTATTTTGTCATTGGACACTTTATATACTCATCATGTACTTCAATGACACATTTTTATATAGAAAATTCAACAAGAAATTTGATTTTATGGCGAGTTTTTCATATTTAGTGAACAAGCATACCAGATGACGGCCATTTGATCAATAGTCTATCCAAATACGAGGTGTCAAATTTCAACAGATTGCTTTTGAATGACATTACACACGCTATATTTTATATGATATTCTTCATTCTTTTCACTTCACTAACTTTATAGTGAAACATCCTTATAAATAACCAAATTCGTGTTTTTCAGACAAAAATACGTAAGTACCAAAAAAAAATTTCGAAAAAAAACCCATCGCATGATAAATGTATCAGTTTTACCCAATATTCAAGTAAACAAAAATATATTATTTGTAGTATTGCACAATACTCAGTATACCTATAGTAGTTATGGTTGAAACCCTGAAAAAACAGGACTGTTTTATTTTGAAGAATTAATCAGTATTTTATGTAACAGGTAAATTCTTTGTTTTTTACGAATGAAACTTGACTGCATATTTTCGTTGATAAGACTGTCAAAATGAATACTAATCTAAGTCAGTAGAATGCTTGATACCGTGTAGTTTGATAGAAGTGGCAAAGTAGTTATGTTTGAAACTGTAATTGACAGCCAGTCACTTCTTTATGCAAATAATTGATAATTTTGTCTTAGGTTAAGTCTTGATGATTGATTTTTCATATTTTTTTATTTTTTGTTTTTATGAATTTAATTTTACAACACTCATCCTATACCTAGCTACGTCACACACAGAACAAAATATTTATTATTTAAACTGTCGTATTTTGAATTACTGTGTGAATGCCATTTGAAACAGATATTAACCATTTTGTTTTGGTATTTTTATATAAAATATTTTAAACAATGTAGATATACCGTACAAAATTATCTATCATATATTCCATTTTATCAAAATATACACTCAAAGTCAATTTCCACTGAATAAATATTATGTCGACTAAACGGAAATTTTTTGTGATGTCCAAATCTAGTGATGTACACAGTTTATCATCATATCCAACTTTTTGTCACAAAAATAAAAACAAAAAATGTATTGATCCTTCCATTTGAATAAGTACAGGTAGCTTTGAGAGAAAAGATCTAAAAACTCCATGTTTTTGACAAAAAATGAGGAAATGGAGCAGAAGTCTACCATTCTAAACTTCTTCTTCGTTTCTTCTCACTTTTTGTGTCACCAACATGAAATATCTCCTCTTCTACGTTGGTCCCTGAAGAGAAGGACAGAAAGGAAAGACAATTTTTTTCTCAAAACTAGCTGAGAGCATTCTTTGATCAAATATTTGCAACTCTGGAAAAATTGAATCTCCGTTTTTACTTCCAGTCAATGAACGCTGTTTAGTACTTTGACCCTATATAGTTATTTGGTGCTTGTATCACCCTATACAAAATGACACTTGATTTATTGTTAACATGACGACGAACATATTGGTCCTTCGAACCGGATTAATGTTTGTTCCTCCCAAAACGCTTGACCGCAGATTCCGCAATAATGGCACATTAGTTCTCAGTTGTCTGCAAGATGACGACACTTTTTACAGATTTCTCTCATGACAGAAAACAGAAAACGGCGTTTACACACCGCTTGCACCAGACATAACATTGATAACATGACCTCAAGATGAGATTAAATTTGAAAGTCCGAAACTGTTATTTTAGGGAATCATTTATCATCAGTTCTGCCATCTAACGGGTAGAATGTGACCTATATTCCGCGATATTGAAATGAATCCTTCAGTCAAGTAGGCCGTAGGTCAAGAACTTTGACCGAAAAACAGTAGATGGATTTGATAGAAGTTTCTCCACTACATCTTCTGTTCATCCTGATTAACTGATAACTATTTGGCAATCACTGGATTTGGATGTCGCAGAGTGCGCACACGAGATAAGACTATTTTGAGGCTTCTGGCACAAAAAAACAACTTTATTTTGAGAAATTTATACTCTAACCCAAATTTCTTCATCAAAATTGTATTGTGAATTGTAGATTTTTTTATATGTATCTCAATTGTAGATCATTGTATACTATCCCTTGATATGTACTTTTATATTAAAATGTTATCTAAGAATTTCTTGCTTCATTTCATACCACATACCAGAACAGCATAATAATTCCTATAACATATTATATGAATGGTTATTTTCAATTAAAACAAAACAAACAAAATTAGAATTTTCCAAGAGTTGATATATATTAGCAAAGAGATGACACCTGATTGATATTAATTAAGATTGATTGATGACCAACAATAAATATCAATCAAATGATAATCACCACATACGGAAGAAAAATTTACCACATATGTTGGCTGATAAGATATTATTGAATTCTTCTTCTTACATACTTCTGCTCTCCTGATACTCACCTAAATTAAGATTTTCACCTTCAAAATCGGAATTTTCGTGATCCATCGCAAATTTTGGTTCTAATCGATGAAATCGAGTACCTCCTACATACTTCTGCTCTCCTGATACCTACCTCCAGATTTTTGCCTTGAAAATCGGAATTTTCGTGATCCATCGCAAATTTTGGTTCTAATTGATGAAATCGAGTACCTCCTACATACTTCTGCTCTCCTGATACCTACCTCCAGATTTTTGCCTTGAAAATCGGAATTTTCGTGATCCATCGCAAATTTTGGTTCTAATTGATGAAATCGAGTACCTCCTACATACTTCTGCTCTCCTGATACCTACCTTCAGATTTTTGCCTTGAAAATCGGAATTTTCGTGATCCAAAGCAAATTTCGGTTCTAATCTATAAAATCGAGTACCTCTTACATACTCCTGCTCTCCTGATACCTACCTTCAGATTTTTACCTTCAAAATCGGAATTTTCGTGATCCAAAGCAAATATCGGTTCTAATTGATGAAATCGAGTACCTCCTACATACTTCTGCTCTCCTGATACCTACATTTAGATTTTCACCTTCCAAATCGGAATTTTCGTGATCCATCGCAAATTTTGGTTCTAATCGATGAAATCGAGTACCTCCTACATACTTCTGCTCTCCTGATACCTACATTTAGATTTTCACCTTCAAAATCGGAATTTTCGTGATCCATCGCAAATTTTGCTGCTAATTGATGAAATCGAGTACCTCCTGCATACTTCTGCTCTCCTGATACCTACATTTAGATTTTTACCTTCAAAATCGGAATTTTCGTGATCCATCGCAAATTTTGGTTCTAATTGATGAAATCGAGTACCTCCTACATACTTCTGCTCTCCTGATACCTACCTTCAGATTTTTGCCTTGAAAATCGGAATTTTCGTGATCCATCGCAAATTTTGGTTCTAATTGATGAAATCGAGTACCTCCTACATACTTCTGCTCTCCTGATACCTACCTTCAGATTTTTGCCTTGAAAATCGGAATTTTCGTGATCCAAAGCAAATATCGGTTCTAATTGATGAAATCGAGTACCTCCTACATACTTCTGCTCTCCTGATACCTACCTTCAGATTTTTACCTTCAAAATCGGAATTTTCGTGATCCAAAGCAAATATCGGTTCTAATTGATGAAATCGAGTACCTCCTACATACTTCTGCTCTCCTGATACCTACATTTAGATTTTCACCTTCCAAATCGGAATTTTCGTGATCCATCGCAAATTTTGGTTCTAATCGATGAAATCGAGTACCTCCTACATACTTCTGCTCTCCTGATACCTACATTTAGATTTTCACCTTCAAAATCGGAATTTTCGTGATCCATCGCAAATTTTGCTGCTAATTGATGAAATCGAGTACCTCCTGCATACTTCTGCTCTCCTGATACCTACATTTAGATTTTTACCTTCAAAATCGGAATTTTCGTGATCCAAAGCAAATATCGGTTCTAATTGATGAAATCGAGTACCTCCTACATACTTCTGCTCTCCTGATACCTACATTTAGATTTTCACCTTCAAAATCGGAATTTTCGTGATCCATCGCAAATTTTGCTGCTAATTGATGAAATCGAGTACCTCCTGCATACTTCTGCTCTCCTGATACCTACATTTAGATTTTTACCTTCAAAATCGGAATTTTCGTGATCCATCGCAAATTTTGCTGCTAATTGATGAAATCGAGTACCTCCTGCATACTTCTGCTCTCCTGATACCTACATTTAGATTTTTACCTTCAAAATCGGAATTTTCGTGATCCATCGCAAATTTTGGTTCTAATTGATGAAATCGAGTACCTCCTACATACTTCTGCTCTCCTGATACCTACATTTAGATTTTCACCTTCCAAATCGGAATTTTCGTGATCCATCGCAAATTTTGGTTCTAATCGATGAAATCGAGTACCTCCTACATACTTCTGCTCTCCTGATACCTACATTTAGATTTTCACCTTCAAAATCGGAATTTTCGTGATCCATCGCAAATTTTGCTGCTAATTGATGAAATCGAGTACCTCCTGCATACTTCTGCTCTCCTGATACCTACATTTAGATTTTTACCTTCAAAATCGGAATTTTCGTGATCCAAAGCAAATATCGGTTCTAATTGATGAAATCGAGTACCTCCTACATACTTCTGCTCTCCTGATACCTACATTTAGATTTTCACCTTCAAAATCGGAATTTTCGTGATCCATCGCAAATTTTGCTGCTAATTGATGAAATCGAGTACCTCCTGCATACTTCTGCTCTCCTGATACCTACATTTAGATTTTTACCTTCAAAATCGGAATTTTCGTGATCCATCGCAAATTTTGCTGCTAATTGATGAAATCGAGTACCTCCTGCATACTTCTGCTCTCCTGATACCTACATTTAGATTTTTACCTTCAAAATCGGAATTTTCGTGATCCATCGCAAATTTTGGTTCTAATTGATGAAATCGAGTACCTCCTACATACTTCTGCTCTCCTGATACCTACCTTCAGATTTTTGCCTTGAAAATCGGAATTTTCGTGATCCATCGCAAATTTTGGTTCTAATTGATGAAATCGAGTACCTCCTACATACTTCTGCTCTCCTCTGATACCTACCTTCAGATTTTTACCTTCAAA
The DNA here is from genome assembly GCA_918026855.4 of Phaedon cochleariae. Classification (NCBI taxonomy): domain Eukaryota; kingdom Metazoa; phylum Arthropoda; class Insecta; order Coleoptera; family Chrysomelidae; genus Phaedon; species Phaedon cochleariae. The sequence goes on along the minus strand of OU896718.1, from coordinate 38,748,465 downwards.
ATCGGAATTTTCGTGATCCAAAGCAAATATCGGTTCTAATTGATGAAATCGAGTACCTCCTACATACTTCTGCTCTCCTGATACCTACATTTAGATTTTCACCTTCAAAATCGGAATTTTCGTGATCCATCGCAAATTTTGGTTCTAATCGATGAAATCGAGTACCTCCTACATACTTCTGCTCTCCTGATACCTACCTTCAGATTTTTGCCTTGAAAATCGGAATTTTCGTGATCCAAAGCAAATTTCGGTTCTAATCTATGAAATCGAGTACCTCCTACATACTTCTGCTCTCCTGATACCTACCTTCAGATTTTTGCCTTGGAAATCGGAATTTTCGTGATCCATCGCAAATTTTGGTTCTAAATGATTAAATCGAGTACCTCCTACATACTTCTGCTCTCCTGATACCTACCTTCACATTCTTTCCTTGAAAATCGGAATTTTCGTGATCCAAAGCAAATTTCGGTTCTCATCTATGAAATCGAGTACCTCCTACATACTTCTGCTCTCCTGATACCTACCTTCAGATTTTTGCCTTGGAAATCGTAATTTTCGTGATCCATCGTAAATTTTGGTTCTAATTGATGAAATCGAGTACCTCCTACATACTTCTGCTCTCCTGATACCTACCTTCAGATTTTTGCCTTGGAAATCGGAATTTTCGTGATCCATCGCAAATTTTGGTTCTAATTGATGAAATCGAGTACCTCCTACATACTTCTGCTCTCCTGATACCTACCTTCAGATTTTTGCCTTGGAAATCGGAATTTTCGTGATCCATCGCAAATTTTGGTTCTAATTGATGAAATCGAGTACCTCCTACATACTTCTGCTCTCCTGATACCTACCTTCAGATTTTTGCCTTGGAAATCGGAATTTTCGTGATCCATCGCAAATTTTGGTTCTAATTGATGAAATCGAGTACCTCCTACATACTTCTGCTCTCCTGATACCTACCTTCAGATTTTTGCCTTGGAAATCGGAATTTTCGTGATCCATCGCAAATTTTGGTTCTAATTGATGAAATCGAGTACCTCCTACATACTTCTGCTCTCCTGATACCTACCTTCACATTCTTTCCTTGAAAATCGGAATTTTCGTGATCCAAAGCAAATTTCGGTTCTAATCTATGAAATCGAGTACCTCCTACATACTTCTGCTCTCCTGATACCTACCTTCAGATTTTTGCCTTGAAAATCGGAATTTTCGTGATCCATCGCAAATTTTGGTTCTAATTGATGAAATCGAGTACCTCCTACATACTTCTGCTCTCCTGATACCTACCTTCAGATTTTTGCCTTGGAAATCGGAATTTTCGTGATCCATCGCAAATTTTGGTTCTAATTGATGAAATCGAGTACCTCCTACATACTTCTGCTCTCCTGATACCTACCTTCAGATTTTTGCCTTGGAAATCGGAATTTTCGTGATCCATCGCAAATTTTGGTTCTAATTGATGAAATCGAGTACCTCCTACATACTTCTGCTCTCCTGATACCTACATTTAGATTTTCACCTTCAAAATCGGAATTTTCGTGATCCATCGCAAATTTTGGTTCTAATCGATGAAATCGAGTACCTCCTACATACTTCTGCTCTCCTGATACCTACCTTCAGATTTTTGCCTTGGAAATCGGAATTTTCGTGATCCATCGCAAATTTTGGTTCTAATTGATGAAATCGAGTACCTCCTACATACTTCTGCTCTCCTGATACCTACATTTAGATTTTCACCTTCCAAATCGGAATTTTCGTGATCCATCGCAAATTTTGGTTCTAATCGATGAAATCGAGTACCTCCTACATACTTCTGCTCTCCTGATACCTACATTTAGATTTTTACCTTCAAAATCGGAATTTTCGTGATCCATCGCAAATTTTGGTTCTAATCGATGAAATCGAGTACCTCCTACATACTTCTGCTCTCCTGATACCTACCTTCAGATTTTTGCCTTGAAAATCGGAATTTTCGTGATCCATCGCAAATTTTGGTTCTAATTGATGAAATCGAGTACCTCCTACATACTTCTGCTCTCCTGATACCTACATTTAGATTTTCACCTTCAAAATCGGAATTTTCGTGATCCATCGCAAATTTTGGTTCTAATCGATGAAATCGAGTACCTCCTACATACTTCTGCTCTCCTGATACCTACATTTAGATTTTCACCTTCAAAATCGGAATTTTCGTGATCCATCGCAAATTTTGCTGCTAATTGATGAAATCGAGTACCTCCTACATACTTCTGCTCTCCTGATACCTACCTTCAGATTTTTGCCTTGAAAATCGGAATTTTCGTGATCCATCGCAAATTTTGGTTCTAATTGATGAAATCGAGTTCCTCCTACATACTTCTGCTCTCCTGATACCTACATTTAGATTTTCACCTTCCAAATCGGAATTTTCGTGATCCATCGCAAATTTTGGTTCTAATCGATGAAATCGAGTACCTCCTACATACTTCTGCTCTCCTGATACCTACATTTAGATTTTCACCTTCAAAATCGGAATTTTCGTGATCCATCGCAAATTTTGGTTCTAATTGATGAAATCGAGTACCTCCTACATACTTCTGCTCTCCTGATACCTACCTTCAGATTTTTGCCTTGAAAATCGGAATTTTCGTGATCCATCACAAATTTCGGTTCTAATTGATGAAATCGAGTACCTCCTACATACTTCTGCTCTCCTGATACCTACATTTAGATTTTCACCTTCAAAATCGGAATTTTCGTGATCCATCGCAAATTTTGCTGCTAATTGATGAAATCGAGTACCTCCTGCATACTTCTGCTCTCCTGATACCTACATTTAGATTTTTACCTTCAAAATCGGAATTTTCGTGATCCATCGCAAATTTTGGTTCTAATTGATGAAATCGAGTACCTCCTACATACTTCTGCTCTCCTGATACCTACCTTCAGATTTTTGCCTTGAAAATCGGAATTTTCGTGATCCAAAGCAAATTTCGGTTCTAATCTATAAAATCGAGTACCTCTTACATACTCCTGCTCTCCTGATACCTACCTTCAGATTTTTACCTTCAAAATCGGAATTTTCGTGATCCAAAGCAAATATCGGTTCTAATTGATGAAATCGAGTACCTCCTACATACTTCTGCTCTCCTGATACCTACATTTAGATTTTCACCTTCAAAATCGGAATTTACGTGATCCATTGCAAATTTTGGTTCTAATTGATGAAATCGAGTACCTCCTACATACTTCTGCTCTCCTGATACCTACATTTAGATTTTCGCCTTCAAAATCGGAATTTTCGTGATCCATCGCAAATTTTGGTTCTAATTGATGAAATCGAGTACCTCCTACATACTTCTGCTCTCCTGATACCTACCTTCAGATGTTTGCCTTGAAAATCGGAATTTTCGTGATCCAAAGCAAATTTCGGTTCTAATCTATAAAATCGAGTACCTCCTACATACTTCTGCTCTCCTGATACCTACATTTAGATTTTTACCTTCAAAATCGGAATTTTCGTGATCCATCGCAAATTTTGGTTCTAATTGTTGAAATCGAGTACCTCCTACATACTTCTGCTCTTCTGATACCCACATTAAGATTTTCACCTTCAAAATCGGCAGTTTCGTGATCCAAGGCAAACAATAAACTCCGGTTCTAATTGATGAAATCGAGTACCTCCTACATACTTCTGCTCTCCTGATACCTACATTTGGATTTTCACCTTCAAAATCGGAATTTTCGTGATCCATCGCAAATTTTGGTTCTAATTGATGAAATCGAGTACCTCCTACATACTTCTGCTCTCCTGATACCTACATTTATATTTTCACCTTCAAATCGGAATTTTCGTGATCCATCGCAAATTTTGGTTCAATTGATGAAATCGAGTACCTCCTACATACTTCTGCTCTCCTGATACCTACCTTCAGATTTTTGCCTTGAAAATCGGAATTTTCGTGATCCAAAGCAAATTTCGGTTCTAATCTATAAAATCGAGTACCTCCTACATACTTCTGCTCTCCTGATACCTACCTTCAGATTTTCGCCTTGAAAATCGGAATTTTCGTGATCCAAAGCAAATTTCGGTTCTAATCTATAAAATCGAGTACCTCCTACATACTTCTGCTCTCCTGATACCTACCTTCAGATTTTTACCTTCAAAATCGGAATTTTCGTGATCCAAAGCAAATATCGGTTCTAATCTATGAAATCGAGTACCTCCTACATACTTCTGCTCTCCTGATACCTACATTTAGATTTTTACCTTCAAAATCGGAATTTTCGTGATCCATCGCAAATTTTGGTTCTAATTGTTGAAATCGAGTACCTCCTACATACTTCTGCTCTTCTGATACCTACATTAAGATTTTCACCTTCAAAATCGGCAGTTTCGTGATCCAAGGCAAACAATAAACTCCGGTTCTAATTGATGAAATCGAGTACCTCCTACATACTTCTGCTCTCCTGATACCTACATTTAGATTTTCACCTTCAAAATCGGAATTTTCGTGATCCATCGCAAATTTTGGTTCTAATTGATGAAATCGAGTACCTCCTACATACTTCTGCTCTCCTGATACCTACATTTAGATTTTTACCTTCAAAATCGGAATTTTCGTGATCCATTGCAAATTTTGGTTCTAATTGATGAAATCGAGTACCTCCTACATACTTCTGCTCTCCTGATATCTACATTTAGATTTTTACCTTCAGAATTGGAATTTTTGTGATCCATTGCAAATTTTGGTTCTAATTGATGAAATCGAGTACCTCCTACATACTTCTGTCCTCCTAAGTACTTACCTACATTTAGATTTTTACATACATAGATTTAGATTTAGGCTACAAATTCGGAATGTTAGTATTGGAAACCAATTCTGGATTCTAATTGATGAAATGAAATACCTCCTACACGCTCCTGTGCTCCTGATACTGATATACATACATTTCATCTTAAAAATCAGAATTTTTGTGATCGAAAGCAAATTTCGGTTCTGAAGCTAATTGATATCGAATACTTCCTATGCACTTTTTCCCTCTTGATACCTACATTATTTAGATTATGCCTTATATAAGGATTGGAATTTTCGTCATGGAATACACCAAATACACACTCCTGTTCTCCTGATACATGCCTACATTTAGATATTACCTGGACATTTTTGTTCTAGTTTTTTTTTGTTTATCTGGGTTCCACAATAATTGTTACATTTATGGGTGTTCTGCTTATCAGGGCAGTATATGATTGTTTGATCCATCCATATAAACGCAGAACATACAATTAATTTAATTGAAATCTCAACAAAATACGAATAAAAGATGTTTAATTGAAAAATAGTAATGAAACAGCCATGACAATACAAGAAATTCCAATCCAAGGAGACTTCCTTTCACCTATTCTTGCACATTTCCAAAAAGTTCCCATAAGTCTGTGGAAAGACAAAAAGGTAATTGGTTACAGAGTACTTGAATTGAAATACCAACCCGACTTTATTCTTATCCATTATACTTGGGAATAGACCCCTCAAATAGGCACAAGTGCATATTAATAAAAGAACCACTGTTAATAAACTTTGGAAGTTGAATATTGCTGACTGAAATAGAAATGTGGAGTTTATGTATCTATTGTGTTATTATTCCATAATTGAATTTATTTCACCAACCATTATTTTATTTCAAATATTTACAAAACACATCAAAAACAGAAAAACAGCATAGTGATTGTGATTTGCTGATTTGTGATAACATAACATAACCTAACAATTTAGAAACATCGAATGACGTAAAATACATCTTCTTTTTTATATTTATCTGTTTCAATGATAAGACAGTTTTAGTTCGGTATTTAGCCAGTAATCATATTGCGCTAATAAAAAATAATTGTTTTTCCAACAAAGTTAGAAGGTCAGACAGTCATGTAAATGGTTTAACAAGTTCGGTAACATAACATAATAATAATCTACTTCCATCATAATAATAACTATAATTCAATGACCATAGTTACTAAAGTATCTAGTGATTGAGGGCCAATCTGGCCTGGTGTCAAATTGACATTGATACTTGATAGTGACATTTCGTTTTTCATTTCATTTGACAATTGACAGTGACATTTCGTTTTTTGGTCTCATTTCTGATAATTTCACGGTGCTTGATACATTTTAATTCGTAAGGACCATTCAAATTTTACGATTTTGAACGTAATAATAAGAAACATTTTGTTATAGAATATGTCTGGGGGCGAACCTGGCGAAGGTGCAAATTTGACTGGTTTGAGCAAAATTTTCAATAGCCAGACAAACAGAGGAAGAGCTAATGTATGTACCCTAATAAAATCATTACACTGTTACATAATGCTTTGAAAATTTAAATCTGTAGCACATATTTATATGTACCCAAAACCCCGTGTAGATAAATCACAAGATATTTGAAACCCATTCAAACTATTCCAATTCAGTAGTAACAATTTATCATCAACTATAGAAACTTGTTCTGTCCAGAACTATATGAGAGGTAGATTCTGGCAGGAGTCATAATTGAGATGTTTATAAACTTATTGAATTCTCTGTTTTGAAATAAATATATTGATTATTTATATTTTTCACAGATCACTTACCTACTACCTGCCTACCAATGTGACAAAAATACAATAATTTCAAATGATGTAGGGATCTCCTGATATTTCATAATGACAGAATTTGATTTCAAGTTGCATGAATCAATTAAATCATTCTTATAATTGCCATTGCCATGAATCCTGATATTTTCAAATTACATTCATTAATTTTTTGTTTCAGGTTGCAATGGCTACTTATGCTACTGTAGGTTTGGTTATTGCCTACTTTGTATTGAAACCAAAATCCAAGAAGTAGATGTTATATCCCTTAGTGTGTCTATATCCTCCTGTTTCTCAATGTACAATGAATATACCTAATTAATTTTTTTTCCATTTTGAGTGTTTTATTTAATTTTTTCATGAGAAATTGAAACTCAGAAATGATATTTGTATGTAAAGTTGACCATGAAGACATATATACAGCATGACCAACAGCAACTATATATAAATTCATATACAGTGTGACCCATTTTTAATGGAAACACCCCCCTTAAAATTTGAAGTTGTGAACCAATTTAAATATTTTTTTTTCAATGTCAAGTACTAAATTTGAAATGTTTATTCCAATTTCTAGGGCATACTAGGATATTTTTTCTTAGTCGAAAATCTGGATTTTTTAATAGCGATTTTTTTATTGAAAATATCACTACGCCACTGGATTCAGAGTGTCTCTAAAGAGGTGTGGCCAAAATTTCATGAAAACATATTCATTATAATAACAAAGTTATGACAATTCAAAAATTCGAAAACTCACCCAGCTAATTAACAGTAGCAAAAAACACCCTATATCAACAGATATAGCCATGAGAATATTTTTTTTTATGATTTCAACAATAAAGTGCTACCAGATGAAAAAAAATTGATAGCGTAAATTTTTTTAATCTGAATAACGGAATTACATTCACAATTCAACTAATAATGAAACAACAAATCAAAAAAAAATTACGCTATCATTTTTTTCCATCTGGTGGCACTTTATTGTTGAAATCATGAAACAAAATATCCTCATGCCTATATCTGTTGATATTGGGTGTTTTTTGTGACTGTTAGCTGTGTGAGTTTTCGAATTTTTGAGTTAACTTTGTTATTAATGAATATTTTTTCATGCAACTTTGGTCACACCTGTTAAGAGGCACTCTGAATCTAGTGGCGTAGTGATTTTTTCAATGAAAAAATCGCTAATGAAAAATCCCGATTTTCGACTAAGAAAAAAATCGTAGTATGTCCTGAAAATTGGAATAAACATTTCAAATTTTGTCCCAAGGTAACCATTTAGTAGGTACTTGACATTTCAAAAAAAAGTTATTAAAATCGGTTCACAACTTCCATTTTCAGGGGGGGGGGGGGGTGTTCCCATTAAAAATGGGTCACACTGTATGCATGATATAAGTTAATCAAACACTATCAATTTAATTTTTCTTCTAGTTTCTCTGATATATCGACTTTTTCAAATGCAGTGTAACATTTTGGCTGGGACATATCTGTTTTACTATTTGAGATAGACGAATAAAAATTCCAGAGATGATCTCGGATCATGAGCAGCACATATCCAAATTATTTCGATTTATACAGGGTAACTCAGAAATGCGTGGCGTATCAAAGTTATACTTTTTCTTATGGGACACCCTGTATTTCATTGTATTTTCGCATTCCCCTTTGTGAGCTGATTTCATCATTGCATCACAACTTTAGGATTTTTTTTGCGCCGAAACTATTCATTATTGGTCAAAACGGCTTTCATGTCCCTATCCCAACTTTTGATTTACTATCTACTGACATTTAATTGGAACAAATGAATAGTTTATAGGCAAAAAATCCTAAAATTGAAAAATCTCGATTTTGAACACCCTATATCTCTGTAATCATTCTCGCTAGACCCCAAGTGTGATGCATTGATGAAATCAGCTCACAAAGGAGATTGCAAAAATGCAATGAAATACAGGGTGTCCCATAAGAAAAAGTATAACTTTGATACGCCACGCATTTCTGAGTCACCCTGTATGTAGCGAAATAATTTGGAAATGTGCTGATCATGATCCTAGATCATCTCTGGAACTTTTGTCTATCTATCTCAAACTGTAAACCCGTTATCTCACTTTGCCACACTAATGACTCACCCTGTGTATATATAAATATATTGAATTTTTGAAATCTCCATAGTTCTAACTTCGATTAGATATACATAGGGTTTGTATACACTGTGGATAAAGTTCAGTATAAATTCATTTTTAGTCTTCTATCTATTTCTGAGAAATCTTCTGAAACACGTTGATTTTTGTTTTCAATTTGCCACATTTATAACGGAAAATTGAATATACAGAGGGTCGTGATCCACGTTTGAGTTATAACATCAGCAAGAATTTTTTCAAGTTATTCAATTTTGGAATCTCCATGAAAGCTGATTAATTCAAACTTTTATCATACAAAGGGATTATTCTACAGGGTGGCTCACGGTGGATGGCGTATTCCCTAACAACACGAGTACATCCTAGGGACTTCCCAGGGACGTCCCTAATTTCAAATAAGGACATCCCAGGGATATCTTTTCTGGGACAAAGTACATACTAGGGACGTCCCAGGGACATCCGCTTTCAGACAAAAAGGACATCCAAGGGATGTCCCTCCTGGTACGTCCCTGGGATGTACCGAGTACAAAGAAGGGATATCCCTAGGACGTCCCAAGGATATCCCAGGGACATCCCTTCGACAAAAGAAAAAAAATGTAGGTCTAGTTGGGATTGAACCCGGGACCTTCAGCTTATCAGGCACGCACCTTACTCCATTGGCCAATATGCCTTCTGAAGATTCATGTATTGAACAGATTTATAAACAGGACAACTACAGAAACCTGGATAAATAAAACTGTTAGGATTCGAGTATAATTATTATCATTCTTGGGTGTTTGAAAATGAGGGACATTATGCATTTACGATCTCTGTTTGCGAAAAATGGTCATTTCTTGAGAAGTTTTGAGACTATATTCTTTATTTTCATCACAATTATTTTCCGGAAGAAATACATTTTCGAAAAAATTCGACTCAATATTTTGATGATATTGAATGACTCTCTGATGTGAAGAATGGATATCAGATATTCCAGGGACACGAATGGGATAACCTAGGGATGTACCGGGTGGGATGTCCACTGGACAACTACTGGCGGGACATCCCCTGGATGTCCCAATCATTTCCTTGTACCGCGGGACAAAAAAGGGACGCACCTAGGACATCCCTGTGTTGTTAGGGTTAGAAGTATCTGGAGAACGAAAAGACAGAACATTCCGAAAATTGGGATGCTTTGATAATTGAATATTCTCTAACCCTCTAAAATATTTTCATCGATACAGTGTTGCCACTTCTATCAGAAACAACTAGCAACTTTGTTATTTTAAATGGCGCACCCTGTATTTTATCGCATTTTTAGATTCTTCCTACAGAGCTGATTTTATCAATTCATCACATTTGGGGACTAGCGGGAATGATTACAGAGATATATTATAGGGTGTTCAAAATCGAGATTTTTCAATTCTGGGATTTTTTTGTGTTGGAACTATATTCATTATCGATCAAAATGGTTTACATGTCCCTATCTCAACTTTCGATTCACTATCTACTGACATTTAATTGGAACAGATACAGGGTGATCAGAATTCTGAATCATGAAGCACCCTGTATTTTTTCCAATTAAATTCCAGTAGATAATGAATCAAAAGTTAGGATAGGGACATGCAAACCGTTTTGACCAATAATAAATAGTTTCGACAGAAAAAAAATCCTAAAATTGAAAAATCTCGATTTTGAATACCCTATATCTCTGTAATCATTTCTGCTAGGCCCCGAGTATGATATGTATTGATGAAATCAGCTCCTCAGGAAGAATCTAAAAATGCAATAAAATACAGGGTGCTCCATTTAAAATAACGAAGTTGCTAGTTGTTTCTGATAGAAGTGGCAACACTGTATCGATGAAAATATTTTAGACGGATAGAGAGTATTCAATTATCAAAGCATCCCAATTTTCAGAATGTTCTGCCTTTTCGTTCTCCAGATACTGTTGTTTTTTGTGGTGCCTATGATGCATTTCTACATTCTATGCAAGACTGTCATAAGTGTCATTTTGTAATCTGTCATCTGTCACATCATATTTCACTGTCGAAGTCAGTAGTTAAAACAGAAGGTTAAGGTTGTTGCACATAAATTCTTCACGTGTAAAGATTGTAGTAAAGAAAAAGAAAAGATTAGAATAAAAATCCATTTATTAAAAGGTCATCGTAAGACATCTTATTCATAAAGCCGAGTCCAGATATCTCAAAAGATACTTCTAATAGGCCATCCACCGTGACCCACCCTGTATATCGGGTGTCCCAACTCTATATAAAACAGGGAGTTTTGTCATTTTTCAAATTTTAGGAAGAAATAGATTAGATACTTATGTTGGGTAGGCATTGAATGAAATAAGATTCATTTTGTAAATCTCAATGTCGTCTAGGAGTCTGAGGGGGGGGGGGTAATTACCCCTATTACCCCCCCTTGTATACGCGCCTGAAATCAAACAATCAAACAAAACATATTTTTCATTGTGTTTTTACTATATATTTGACTAGATCAATACATTGAAAAATACAACACCTAAAAAAGGGGTATGAGGGAGTGATAATAATAATTTATAGGTTCCATGATGATGATCTGTCATGATTTACACCTAAATATGTAGCAATATAATATTTGAAAAGCTTGATCGATACGTGGTATAAAAATCGACACTTAATAAATTGACAAATTCGAGGAATGTTGGAAGAAATAAATGATAAATATTTCGAAAAATCAACAGTACATACCAATAATAATGATTGCAAAGCCCAAGCATTTGCACACAATATCAGAATGTTGAATAATATAATAGATTTTATTCGGAAAATTCAATGCTTCAGTTATAAATAAATATATACAAAAAAATGGACGGGAGGTAAGAGGGTTTCAGTTGCTACTGTCCATTTCAGGATCGCTTTCGGCATCGGAACTAGAACTAATAGCTAAATCTCCTGCCATAGCAACCCTAGCGTATTCATCTTTATCGATTGATTTACAGAAATGAATGGCGTATTTTAGTTTTTGCTGCAGAACATGCTGGAAAAAAGAAATAGATATATCAGTCAACAATATTGATATTTATCCATGATTGTTGTATAATAATAGTTATTTAACCAACTAGTGTATCAATGGGGGCGATTAATGATCGAGATATTTTAACGTACGAGCGAAGCGAGCGCGTTAATGTTCGAGATCATTAATCGCCTTTTAATATACAAGTTGGTTAGAAAATTTTTCCGTCGACTATATTTCTCACTATACAGTCGTGTGTCCCACTTACCATGCTCACCATGGGTATCTTTTTAACGGAGAGATACGAGGTCGGTTAAATGACACCAAATGTGGAGTTTGTCAAGGCCAACTATAATGTGAAAAAATATCTTGATAAAATCTATTCGTTTTTGTTTTATAACCAAAAAACAGATTTTGATCATTTTATTGTCTCCTCCGTAACTTCTTTATCTATGAAAATATTCAAATAGGAATTTCACATTCTCATGGCAGTTTTTCAAAGTGATTTCGAAAAAAATATGAAATTTATACCAACTCTTCTAGAATTTGAGATATCAGCACCAACTTTAGTTTTTCTAATGTAGGTCATAGCTCACCATGACTTAGTTGCAAATAACTTTTTTTTCTCTCAAAGATGATATGTCGCTGTAATAGTTTTGTGTTGATAACGACGGAGTTATCGTCATTTATACAAAAACAAAAAATTATTTGGAAGCCGCTATCTTGAATTCATAAATTTTAACAAAAAAATCATGATCTCCGACCTCAAAAACCCCCACTCACCAATTTTGAATGGAATCGGACCAAATCTTGTCTGCCATCTTGGAGCAGCCATTTTTTTTATTTAACAAATATCCCATAATGTATTGTCACCGAAATTATGAACACCTGCCAAATTTCAAGTTAATCGGAATTTCTGTTGAGATTAAAAAAAATGGCTGTTCCAAGATGGCGGACAAGATTTGGTCCGATGCCATTCAAAATTGGTAAGTGGGGGTTTTTGAGGTCGGAGATCATGATTTTTTTGTTAAAATTCATGAATTCAAGATAGCGGCTTCCAAATAATTTTTTGTTTTTGTATAAATGACGATAACTCCATCGTTATCAACACAAAACTATTACTGCGACATATCATCTTTGAGAGAAAAAAAAGTTATTTGCAACTAAGTCATGGTGAGCTATGACCTACATTAGAAAGACTAAAGTTGGTGCTGATATCTCAAATTCTAGAAGAGTTGGTATAAATTTCATATTTTTTTCGAAATCACTTTGAAAAACTGCCATGAGAATGTGAAATTCCTATTTGAATATTTTCATAGATAAAGAAGTTACGGAGGAGACAATAAAATGATCAAAATCTGTTTTTTGTGTATAAAACAAAAACGAATAGATTTTTTCAAAATATTTTTTCACATTACAGTTGGCCTTGACAAACTCCACATTTGGTGTCATTTAACCGACCTCGTATCTCTCACCGTTAAAAAGATACCCATGGTGAGCATGGTAAGTGGGACACACTGTATTCATCCGGAAACTGCTAAGAATCACCCATCAGTAGCCTTGTTACTGACATTAGTGACATTTGACATTTGTCGAAATGATCAACATAGAAAATAAATTCCTTGTGTTAGAAAACAGGGATTGAAATCGTGTCAGAAACTTGGAAAGGCGAACCCGTTAACGGAAAATCTTCGATGAAATCCATAATTCCGATTTAAATGCAGATTCCTTAAGTTATAGCATAAACAATGAATGCACGCGGTGTATGTTTGGTTGCCTATAAAACAATCGTGCATTAATAGACAAATCGATCATTAATAGGGGTCATTAATGAACGATTTCATATACATTAAACTTAGTCGTTAATACGAGATCGACGTGAGATAGGCGTGCAACTGAAGCAATTTCAACTATCTCGATGTTTTCTGGGGTATAGACGATATTTTGAAATGCGTTAACCCACGCAAAATTTGGCCGCGGAAAGTGCCATTGAACCTCAATCGGAAGGCAAGTTGCCCACGGACGATCGAAAAGGCGTTAGACTAATAGGTCTGCAATCTAGTACCGTTAGAAAGTAAAAAAATGACATCTTCATCCTGTACAAAATGATGTTCGACCTTTGAAAACATCCTGTATTTGGGCTATGGCAAACTTGCAGTCCTACTGAAATAAAATGAAGCCACATAATATCTCTTACCTTGCAGGAATACCTCGGCATTTTAAGCAAAAAGAAACACGTATAGCTTTCAGGCAAGAAATGATCCGGAGGCGAGTACTTGTCGAGGATCTGTATGACGAAATCTCTGCCGCGGAAATCCGGTATCGTCCTTGGCAGACGAGTCCTTCCCCATACGAATCGCAAAAATAAAGAGCGCTCCTGATTGGTGAATTCTTCCATGACTTCCCAGAACCACTGTATCAGCGGAGCACCACTGTCAACTCCTAAAACCGAAAATCACTAGGATAAAAACAACAAAAAAGCCAACAAAATGCACTTGTTTGATAACGGTGACGATATTTATTGATTTTTTTTCAATTGGCTCGGCCGTTACTTGAATTCATGGCAAATGTAAAAACTTCACTAATGATAAGATTTCCACACGACATGTTTCGCTAACACAGTTTCTTCGTCAGGTGATATTCTGGTACGATGAAATAAAATAACCTTGGCTTGCTCAAGTTTTATATATCTTACTTTCCCAACCTGAAGGATTAGTTACCTGTGGACAAGTACGATAAACCTCCATTTTCGGAAATTAGGCACAATATCTACATTAAATTACGGTGTACCAGATTAACTTGAAAGAGTTGATAGCAAATACATATTATTACCTACTAAGAAAACAAATTCAGCAGTGGTGAACTATTGAGGTCTAATTGGTCGTTAAGTAGAATGTCAGAATTTTTTAGTTTGTTGATTTCTAATGATTCAAAATGATTGAGATATGTGTCTTGAACTCCATATAAAAAATAATGGAAAAAGCAGTGTATGACAGAACGGTAAGCTTTTTGGACAACCATAAATTGATAGCATCTTCCCAACACGGTTTCAGGAGCAATTTTTCCATTGAAACTGCTGCAACCGATATGATCCAATATATCTATGAAAATACCAACGAAAATTATTATGCAATGGGGATCTTCTTCGATCTTAGCCGAGCATTCGAAACTATAAACCCACATTATTCAGGTAAGAAACTTTTCAAAATGGGCATCAGGGATCACTAAACCAATGGTTCAAGTCATATGTGAGTAATAGAAAAGTGGTAGTCAACGTAAATGACCACATATCAGATCCATTTGATGTGGACTTGGGAACACCGCAAGGGGGAGTACTTGGACCACTGCTGTTTTTATTATACGTAAACGATCTTCCAGAAAATATAACAGAAGGCCGAGTTTTTATGTACGCCGATGATACTACCATCATTATGGCTTCCCCAAGTCCAGACGAAAAGAATAATAATATGAAAACAGTCATTGATGAATTCGAAGTATGGTGTAGATGTAACCATTTGATAAACAACTTGGATTAAACAACGTTCATTCAATTTTCAAACAAATACTATCGTCCACTTTATATTGATCCGCGATTAGAATTATCAGACTGTACAAAATTCCTTGGAACACAACTGGATTGTAAATTATCTTTTAGCAATCATATTGAATACCTATGCACAACACTGATGAAAACTTATTACGCTTTCCTAACATGGAAGTCGAATTTCACGAATCATAGTCTACCGGACATTGACTATGCATTGGTATATTCCAAAATAAGTATAAATATTTCCATTTGGGGACCAGCATCAGATGTAAATCGGATCTTCATTATGCAAAAACGTTTTTTGCGTCTGATTTTTTATGTCAAATATGGAGAATCTTTGCAAAGAAACATCTAAAAATAACCGTATTCTTACACTACCATGCATTTACCTAAAAAACGCTAAGCGTTATGTTCATTTTAATTCCATATCTTTCATGCAGAATAAAGAAATTCATCATCATTTTACAAGGAACAGAAATGATTTCCATTTGACCAAATGTAACTATTCCGGGTAAAAAAAATCCCCAAATTACTCAGGAACAAAATATTTCAATATACTTCTCCAAACCATGTGAAATTTAAAAAGCTCCTATCTAATAATATCTTCTAACAAGTTGATTTTACTCCCTCAAAGAGTATGAGAACGTTTCTTAATATGATGTATTTGCTGTACTATTCATGAGTACTTTGTTTGTATATTTGTTTTTTTTGTTTTCGACGTGTCACATATACAATTTGTATTAAAAATGACGAAATAAAATTGAACTTGAACTTCATTCCTTTATTTTCTACGTGTAAAATTCCGAAATTATCATCAAAACTATGGTTTTCTTCTTCAAAAAATTCATCACAGTTGAGTTTGTATACCCCTGATTTTTCGAATTTAGAAGTTTTGTCTTTATCATTTTTTATAAACCTTCCCGACGTGTTATTCAATTTGTTCTATATGCTACTATTAAATCCTGTTTATGTAGAAATGAAGCTAATTTTTCAGTTGATGATACGAAATCTCACCTAGTATATCAAAGTAAGGTT
Organism: Phaedon cochleariae; assembly: GCA_918026855.4. Taxonomy (NCBI): domain Eukaryota; kingdom Metazoa; phylum Arthropoda; class Insecta; order Coleoptera; family Chrysomelidae; genus Phaedon; species Phaedon cochleariae. The sequence continues at coordinate 38,732,183 of OU896718.1, read as the reverse complement.
AGGTTAGGTTGTAGGACATACATTGATGGGAACTTTTGACCTCAAAATGAGGTTAGGAATCCGTGTACGAAGTTTGCCGATCTTATTCTGACTCACCCTGTATATTAAAGTTAGGTAGATATACAAAGTGGGCATTGTTGAAAGATTATAATGCATGAATGATGGCCTGCAATGATCTCTGGATGATGCACCTGCCATAATTCTTATTTCATTTTTTTCTGTGCAATAAATACCTCGGGAGCTTTGGCAGATATACCCCACTGTACAAGATCATAATAATAATAATAATAATTTATTAATCCTTCAGATTACAAAGTAATATTGGACAGGTCAAATAAATCAACGTTGATACATATAACAAAAAAATAGATAAAAGAGTATAATACATTTCACACAGAACAGGTAGCGATACAGTTATTTGCATTGAAAAACTCAGAGGTATTGTAAAAACAACCCTGAATGAGAAAATTTTTGAGATCATTCTTGAACTTGTTGAGATTTTCATTCATAGTTATATACATGGACAGATGATTGAAAAACTTTATACCCATATAGAAAGGGCTCTTTTCATATAGGCTTGTGCGGTGTCTAGGTATACGCAAGAGATTTCTATTGCGCGTAAAATAATCATTATTATATGAATTTTTTTGAAACTTGTGTAGGTTTCTTCTCATATACATTACACAGTGATAAATATAGATCGAGTAAAAAGTGAGCAAGTTATGCTTTCGAAATATAAGCTATGACTGATTGAATTATATTCGCCATAGAAAATAACATGTCGCCCCACCTGACGGAAGAAACTTGAACACTTCTGAGCGGTTTGTTTTGATATCATTGTTTGTGGACCAATGAAAGTGAAGTAAATATGCCGCTCTGAAAGTTTTCAAGAACTTCGATAGGTGGCGTTTTATCGCGAATAATTACCTTTGTACGTAGCTACCGACTTCAGAAGTGAGAGTGGTATATCGGGCGATCCGCACACCATGGTCTCCAACTCGTATCCACTGAATAGAGATAACAAGGGTACTGGCACTACCCTAGACATTCCATCACGTACAGCTTTAACTTGCTCATCGAACTCATGTAACCTGCAACAAAGGATATTTGTCTTCTGCACATAAATGTGAATACTGTTGTCATTGGTCACATTGAATTTCATAAGGTGATTCCTAGTTACAAATTTGGCAACGTCGAAATATGTGGTTACGCCTAGAGTCACTGGATGGTATCAGTTAGATACCGAAGATCTACTGGAGATCTACTTGCCTACGTCACCCATTTATGGCAATCTTCAATAGAAAAACACGGGGAGTCTCTAGCTGTCGCGTTGGACATATCGAAAGCATTCGACCGTGTTTGGCACGAAGGACTCCTCCACAAACTACCATCATACGGCTTACCACCTCAGCTATGCCATCTCTTATCGAGTTTTCTTTCAGGCAGATCGCTTCACGTGGTGGTGGACGGTGTATCGTCTGATACCATTGGCATCAATTCCGGCGTTCCACAAGGATCAATTTTGGCACCAACATTATTCCTGCTTCATATCAATGATCTGTTGGGAGTAACAACTTGCCCCATCCACAGCTTTGCAGATGATAGTACCCTCCATACTGCGTTCTCTTCCAGAATTCCCATTTCTTCCCAGGAAACTGAGAACTCACGGCGCAGGCAGGTCGATGCTGTCAATGAAGATCTTGCTGAAATCACAGCCTGGGGAACGAACAACCTAGTTGAATTCAACGCCACCAAAACTCAAGCCTGCATCTTCTCTAGAAAGGCGGAACTCAGTATGCCCGATATTGTAATGTCTGTAATCCATCGCAAAAGCTGCTTCACAAAAACTCGCATTCTTGTTCCGTGCGAAAAGCTACTTTACACCTCAACAGCTTCTCATGATCTACAAAGCGCAGATACGGCCTGTTCTGGAATACTGTTCCCACATATGGGGTTCAGCACCAAAACATACGCTGATGCTCTTAGATTCCATCCAGAAACGAGCCATTCGCCTGGTGGGTGACGCCACACTCACTCACTCTTTGACATCATTGGAACACCGTAGAAAGGTCGGCGACCTTTCACTTTTCTATCGATACTTCCACGGGAAATGTTCTTCGGAAATCTCTGCTATCATCCCTTCACTAGCAATACCAATCAGACGAACTAGACAAACCCAGTCAGCACATCCTTTCGTTGTCAACCTCGAAAGATGTCGAACAGCACTTTATCAGGACTCCTTCATCCATAGAACGGCTAGGCTCTGGAATTCATTGCCAGTGGAAGTATTCCCAACAACATATAATCTCCAAAAGTTAAAAAAAAATTCCAATACCTACCACCTGTCCCTATCCTCCCTAGGAACGCACGATGTTCTATGAACATTATAGGGATTCCCTTTCGTGCGCTCCAAGCGATAAAAAAAAAAGTTATGGCATAGAAATGACAACTGAAAGTGTTTTTGAATATTCAGAATTATTAAGTTACACAACTTGCATTGTGACAACAGCATCATAGTCGTACCGCGCATTTTCATTCAAAAATGTTTGAATTTGACAACAAATTTTATGAACTTCAGAATTGAAATATAATTTCATTAACTATTGAGAAAAAAGCATAAATGAAAATAATGTCCTGCTGTGTAATGAATAGCGGGAATTCTGAAGGAAATGGCGATTTCATTTCTTTAATTTTCTAAAGGATATATCAACCATTCACTTATAGAAGGAATGTATGAAACGGCCTGGATGGAACATTCATTTGAAGACAAGCAAGATTTGTTAGTTAAGTACAGGGTGATTCATCATAAATGTCCCCCCCTCTAGCTCACTTATTTTTGAACCGTTTTGAAAATTTGAAAGATAATCTGAAATGATTTTTCAGAATTTTTTTTCCCGTTGCATCAGAAAATACAGGGTGCTCGGAACAAACGATCTGCAGAGTACTAATTGATTTTTTAAAATGGAACACCCTGTATTTTATTGTATTTTTAGATTCTTCCTGAAGAGCTGATTTCATCAATGTATCACACTTGGGGTTTAGCGGGAATGATTACAGAGATATAGGGTGTTTAAAATCGAGATTTTCCAACTTTTGATTTACTATCTAGTTAAATTTAATTGGAACATTTACAGGGTGGTTCAAGATTCAGAATTCTGGTCACCCTGTAACTGTTCCAATTATTAAATGTCAGTAGATAGTAAATCAAAAGTTAAGATACGGACATGAAAACCGCGTGACCGATAATGAATAGTTTCGACACAAAAAAAAATCCTTAAGTTAAAAATCTCGATTTTGAACACCTTATATCTCTGTAATCAGTCCCGCTAGACCCCAAGTGTGATGCATTGATCAAGTCAGCTCTTCAGGAAGAATCTAAAAATACAATGAAAAATAGGGTGTTTCATTTAAAAAAATCAATCGTACCCTGTAGATCGTTTGTTCCGAGCACTCTGTATTTTCTGATCTAGCGCAAAAAAACTTTATCGAAAAGCATTCAAGATGATATTTCAAATTTTAAAATCGGTTCAAAAATAACTGAGCTAGAGGGGGGGACATTTATGGTGAATCACCCTATACATACATTGAAATTCACTTCTTATAACAGAAGATTGAAATGAAACTATCTTGTAGGCCCAATTTCAAACAGAAAATTTATAAGATCCGTTTGAGAGAATCTGCTGTTCCATTGATTTACAAAACAAACTATCAAAAAATAACATTATTATCATCACACGAAATGCAAAACAAAATCATCATGAAGAAAGAGAAATGTATTGCAAAACTACCTACGTAATGAAATTAATGAAAATTCAAGAACGAAACCGGAGGAAATCAAGTAAATTGCAACGTGATTTATCATTGAATGGCGTTTTCAATACCGATCCAATTCAAAATGTATCAGTGAAATGTGATTGCAGAAAATGGTGGAAAATCGAAACAATAAATGAAGCCTTTGCCATCAATATAGTATATTATGAAACAAGTGTTATAAACGTCCTTTTAGTAACGACTAGTTTAAGCACGAGCGGAGCAGAGCGGAGCGAGTGTTTAATAAACGAGTGTCTAGAAGAGTTTATAAACGCGTTACATACTATGATTTTTCTACGAACTCCAAAAATTACATTAACATACCTGCTATTCCTGCTAACCTACAAAATAATTCGAAAGGAATGGGAATTGAGAACATAATACATACAACTGCATGCAACCAGCGAGACACGTATAAGTGATATTGGTTGTAGATCTGTCCAGTCCATTGCTTACTAACCTTTGTTTCACGTTTATTGTCATGCTTAACGCTGAATAAATACATTGTTCTCAAAGATGGATGCTTCATTTTTACACTTCTTGGAGGTATGTAAAGACCTGAACATTCTCTTCGATTTCACTCTCGCCTACTTTTCGCATATATTTTTAATGAAGAATTCCGATACAAACGACTATTGTTTGAATAATTCTGATACAAAATATGAAAATAACAGTTGACAGTTAATACAATTGACAGGCCAGACATGTCTCGAATTACTGAAGCTGTGTTTAATGAACTGCGTTGCCATGGTAATGTGTTTAAGAAATCGTGTTGCCATGGTAACGTGTTTAATATTATGAATAAATCACAGATCGACAATCCGTGATTAATCGATCATTTAGCGTGGTATATATCCGTACGATAAATGCCAATTTAGTTATGTGAGTAGAAAAATATACTTGTGGTACCACAGGCTATGAACACTTTGCTATGAATGAAGTTTCCTCTTCCGTCTATTAGGACCCTATCTAGGAAAATTGAGCAAAAAACATATTTTTGAATACATAATAAAGGTTTTATTTTTATTTCGCGTAGAAACTCACCTAAAATTGAGCGCGAGCCTCACGTACTCGAGTCGATTCTCGTACGCGATCCGCTTGTACCTCGTGCTCAGACAGACGTCGCTGCCCGACGCCGAGGGCGTCGAAAACGGCATCTCCAAGTTCCGGAACAGCGGCTCCTCAGCCCCCATATCCCGGATGCACAGCAGCCCCGGCACGTAGTCCCTGTTGGATAATATCGAGTTTTTTATAGGTTAGATGCTCATCGATAGTTGTTGATGACTTGCTACATATTTGCCTTTTGAATATTCTTAATACATAAGGGGAAAGTTTCCTTGAGATGAATTTTCATAAAATAAGTTCGGAATTCTTCAGTTTTATTTCCACGCTGTAGAGAATGGCGACCGATAAAGTCCAAGTCGTTTTCATTTTCAAATTAAAGCAATTTCTAGTTTTCGGGGCGGCAACCACTGACGTCCATTCTGAATCTATTAGTCTGAAAATAACTGATGGTGAAGAATATAGCTAGCGAATAGCTAATGAATAGTTAACGAATAGCTAACGAATGAAAGAATAGAAGAAGTAAAACTGGTAAACAAAAACATACATAACCACAAATTCACTCGGAGCAGGAATACAGAGGGTAGTTGGCTTCATTCTGACAGGTTATGGTTTTGTTATTTATGCATTGAAATATCTCGAATAGAGCTCGATCCTAAACGAAAATATCATTGAATCAATGAATCACTATCGGCTACATTCAATTATAGTATCGTTCCTAATTTACTGCCATCGGTCAGAACAGAATGGAGCCGACACCCACGGCTTACAAGATATAATCTGCAGCCTTCCTAGAAGATAGATCCGTTTTATCAAGGAACGAATTCATTAGCAAAAAAATAACTGAAAAGTTATGAATAACATATTGTAATATAACGATTGTGAAAAATTATAGATACAATCGCAAGATATCATAATTTATCTTTGTAATCAACTCTAGCAATCAAGTTCATTCAGCATAATACTAGACAAAGTAGGATTGAAGAACCTATTATATCCCATTGCTGTTATGATATAGTTATTATGCATTCAAAGAACAATTTCCGGAAATCTAGACATATTGATGATGTCTGCAACGTCGTACCTGCACAGGAAATCGTATTTTAACTCTGTGTTAATGTGGATTTTCAGAAAGTAAGTCATAGGAATCGTGGAGGAGCCAAGTTCCTCCTTATTAATTTTTTTCTGAAATTTGATCTTACGAAAAAAAGAAAAAATACGTATTAATTTTTTACAAACTTTACAGTGAGATAAAAACCTCAATATAGGAAACTTTCCCATTATGCCAGTGGATCGTGGATAATTGTACGAGGAATAATATTGTATGTGAAAGAAATATGCAAAAATTATTCTTATTCACGATATTTTCACTAGGCCATTTTCCGATATTTCGGACCAAGTTATTCATTACTTATCCTAAGGCTAAAGTTTTTCGTATTCCTGTCAAGATGAAAGTCAGGCAAAGGCAAATAAAAATTTCTCATGTTGACAAAATTCAAGTATGAACATTGTTCAAACTAGAGTGAGTAGATTAAATAGTGAAGACTATAGACCTCCAAATGGCTGCCGCTTCCGGAATGTCATTCGTGGTCAAGTCACTGAATAGCTAAGAATCTGAAGGGTATCTCCCATGCAGTAATGAAGTTACGCCCACCTGATGTTAGGTTTAGATATTTAATGAAACACATACAGGCTGTGTCAAGTCTGTCGTTCAACCACAGTGGTGATACCAGAATGGTCAATGTTTGACTCGACTCCCATTAAAAGTTAACGTGATCCAGGTTTGGAAGTGACGTACCGATTTTCCCAAACAGCTGGTTGGTCAGACTGATGGTCAGACTTCAAACTTAACGTATGTGTCCGATCAAACCAGACTTGACACATCCCAAATTTAATGAAAGCGGGTCATAGCGAAACAAACATGTTAATGCAATGATAAAATAACTCGATCTATTGATACTGTTACAAAACAGACTGGAAGCTTGATGATGATGACAACCTAGTTAGGTATAGTTAGTAGGCAACAGCTATAATACCTCCTCGCGTACTAGGTCGCCAACTAGGTTTACATTTAGATCGACAATGATTGAAGTAACGCATTTTATTTTATTACTGTGAATTATGGTTCAATCATAGTTTCAAACGGTTTATTCAGATATTAATGATTTTCACAGTGAAATAAATACAAAGATAAGCAGGGTGCTTTCTAGAGTCGAAGGAGTTTCTGAATCATGATATTCGATTGCTTACCTAAAGGCAGGAATATGGTTCATTAATATAATAACAGGATAACACCAGGAAGCTTCCAGTGATGTAAATAATAAATTTGCGGGAATCTTGCGAGCTTGACAATCACTCGCAAACAAGATATTGTTTCATCATAGAAATAGCCATCAGGCCCACTTCACAACAAAAATATCTCGGAAATACCAAACTATACAGCATGTGGTATTTGTTATGCTGCAACTGGAGTAGTTGCAGCATAACAAATGCGACATGAATTTGAGTTGGAACTGGAAACTCTACAGTGCTGTGCTGTAGCTATCTTGTGGCAAAGCTCTGAGGTAGGATACAGAGATATCGCGACATACACTGTATGGCGCTGCCATCTATAGTCACACGTACAGACCCCTACGTCTATACGCTACAGAGTGCGGCAACTCTGTTCATCCTAGATCTCTTAGTTATGAGATTTAGCAGTTGAATAGGTGGTGGAAAAATTCCACTCAAGTATGTCAGGTAGTGCCATCTGTCAGCAGAGTGATACTTGTTGTACCACTCTGTAGCGTATAGACGTAGGGGTCTGTACGTGTGACTATAGATGGCAGCGCCATACAGTGTATGTCGCGATATCTCTGTATCCTACCTCAGAGCTTCGCTACAGGATGGCTACAACATGACTACAACTTCATGTTATACCCTGCGTCTTCGAAATGGGTGATATACCCGTAGCGTAGAGTTGTCCCAGTTGTCAGCAGACCGAGAGCGGCTGATGAGACCTGGTGGGTCGAAACAGTACTGTCTCGCTCCTGCTGACAATTGGGGCAAGTCTGTTCATCCTAGATCTCTTAGCTATGAGATTTAGCAGGAGATGTTACTGTTTGCACTTTTTTCAAATGAAGGTATGTCCGTATAATATTTCTTTGCGAGCGGGTCTCAATTAATGTGAATAAATGTATCAAACAAATTCAAAGTCTGATGTTTCAGCGAAGTAGTGGCGTGAAGTATTGGAGATAGAGTTGAAATGCAAGTATTCCAGTACTGCACGCCCCTGCAATAGCAGACTCGAATGCGTCCCGACATACGTACACCTTTGTATGCAATCGTTTGATCTGTTGCGTTCGAGGATGATGTCGTAACTTATGTCAACAAACGTCATGATATAAATTACTGCTCCATATAGTACTCTGAACTCTAATAGAGGACAACAAGTTGAGCGTAGATCTTCGCATGCAAAGAAATATTATACGGACTATTATGCAAGCTATCATTATATTATTGATAACTTTGCCAGCTCTCTGAAAAGCACAGCTACATAGGTAGTTTGTCAAGTGAAAAGCGAAAAATTATTAGTGATAAGTATAGAGACAAATCAATATTTCCCACATAACTGATCCAGTGAAAGGAATGATAATAATGAAATATCGAGGGAAAATATGCGACAAAGATGATTACAAATATTGAAACAAGGTGGATAACTTCACATTTGGATCATTACTCTACCTGTCGATTTCGGTGAGATCAGCGGGAGTTAGCTCGATGCCGGCCAGCTGTTTCCACACGGGCTCTGCCAGATTCAAGCTCAAAGGGGAGCCCGTTCGTATGGCGATGCCCATCAATACGCCGAGATACCTGGAAAATCGGAGGGTAAATATGTCATTTTGATCACGAGTTTATATTGGCACATTCAAGTTTCTGGCATTTGTCCTGATGCAGACTCATCGTGTTACCTCGAAGTAATTTGATCAAGATTTCTGACAGAATTTCTGATAGTATTGCGTGCACTGGAAGTGTTGCCCCGATATAATTGATGGAAACATATTGAAATAGAAATCAAAACTCATAAATTGTAACACAGAAATCTATTCGCATTATTCCAGATTTTTTGGGATTTCTATAAAATAAAAATATGAATATCATTTCAATATACGTGTAGTAAGAACAAATCAGATGATTTACCCCAAAGTGTCATTGCATTTAAAGAATTTTCCTATCAGAGAGCCTAAAAGAAAAATTCACTAGCTTGTCAGTGACAATTTGTATTGAAAAAGGTTTGGAGAAGAGAAATAAAGGTATATAGAAAAAATATCAAATTTTCGCTTAGCTTTGGACGTTTCGGGAACGCATCGGCTCCCGTTTCCAACATAAAAAATGGATATTTGAATAGCAAATTCGTATTTGTCTTGACACTGTTCAGTATATAACTATAGTAATTTATTTTCAGGATGTGTCTGTGGTTGTTCATAACTTGGATTCTAAGGACGATGTTTTTCATATGGACATTGATTTCCTTACAATTTCCAGTTCCCATGTAAGTTTCAGAGTTTATTGATAATGAAACCCACAAACTGGTTCATTCGAGAAGGCCTATCATATTGCAAAGAAAAGTGAAAACACTAAAACTAAAAGTAAAAACGAAAATGACAATCTTGATGAGTTACTACAAAAACATTTTGAAGGTAAAAACTAGTTGAAATTTTTGAACTCAAGAGCTACATCATAAAATATTGTCTTTTCAGATTTGCCTTTGGAGCTTCTCCTTCTCCAGAAAGGAAAAAATGAAAGTGTACATTCTGGACGACGCAGATATTCATCTTTAATGAAACAAATCGTCCTAGCATTGTACTTTTCACTTTTTGTTCACCTTTCATTCACCTTCTGATAGTGAAATGTTTATGGAAAAATAGGTACTCTAAAAAAAATTAGGCTTAAAATAGACCTTAGGTACTTGATACCACTCAAGAACCTCTTTTTAAATTTTTCCTATTGTTTTTCTATTTCTTCTGATAGTGCTGAGACATTGAGCTTCGCTCACCCTGTACGATATATCGTGACATTAATATATAATTTCAATTTTGTATTCATTTGTCTTTCTAATCCTGTGAGAATAAAAATGGAATTTCACTTTTGAGTCAATAAAAAAATCAATAATTATTTTCAAATAATAATTGAATGCAACTTTATCGTTTTTCCTGAATGAATATTTGTATTTAATCACGTATACTCTTAAATAAAAGCAAAAAACAAGAAAATATTTCAAATAAATCGACCGCTTTCCATTAGCCAACATAAGATAGAAAGAGATAGGTATCCGTAACCACTGCAGGTTGCCTGAACAATATTTTTGCCGCACTCGTCCTTCACAGAGGATCCCTTCCAGGTGTTTATATTGAGTTTGTAGGATACGACTCTGTATTATCCATATTAGTTTATCTTTTATTTTGAATAAGTTGAGTTTCTATAGTGGGATGTAAATATTATTGATAAAAATAATGAATCTTCGAGTTGAGGAATATAATTCATATCTAAGATTCATCGAAGTATTTGATATCTATTATAAATATTATAAATGGCGCAGTCGGCAACAGGAGATTTTATACGCGTAGATTTTGAATGTGACCAAACTCTAAATATCAGGAATTCTGAACATCAAAATGACATCCAACATGACACTGATAACCATATCAGAATAGACAAAAACGACTTGAATATGACCACAACAGGTAGACATCAAATGAAGATAACTCCCTTCACCGACATAAATGAAGACCCGTGTTCATGGATCAATTCATATGAGTTTGCTGCAAGATTTTTGTTCTTTATTACCCCAAGAAACATTATTGTTTATAATAGGGATACATAAACATATGATATATATATATATATAAAACAATAATAAAAAACACTAATTAACAAGTTATGTCAATATAACATAATAATTAAAATAAAACCATTCCAAGTATTCAAATGAGAATAAATTGCTCCCTTTATTGTGTCATGAGTATATATTTTTTCATATTGACTTTGAATCTTGTTTCATCATCAATATGTTTCAAATCATAAGGTAATGAATTATATAAAATGATTCCGTTGTAGAATACTGATTGTTTGCCAATGATGGAGTTATATGGGTTTGCTATTAATGAATTCAACTGTCTCGTTGCATGAGTATGAATTGTATTTACTTCAGTAAAGTTCAAGTTGGATATTTTTATTTTTTTTCTAATAAATGGGAGTCAAATGCGGACAAGATATTCAATTTAGGATCGCATTTAAACGGAATCGCATTGAAATGGAATGAAGATAGATTCAAAACGATTTTGAATAATATGGATTTGCAAGAGTGGAGAAATAGTTTTATATCAACTTTTGATGAAGAAACTATATCTAAATGGGAAACAGCTTTGTAGGATTCAACTCTGTATCTTTCATTTTGAGTTATGTTGCTATGCGACCTTTCACTTTTCTATCGATACTTCCACGGGAAATGTTCTTCGGAAATCTCTACAATCATCCCTTCACTAGCAATACCAATCAGACGAACTAGACAAGCCCAGTCAGCACATCCTTTCGTCGTCAACCTCGAAAGATGTCGAACAGCACTTTATCAAGACTCCTTCATCCATAGAACGGCTAGGCTCTGGAATTCATTGCCTGTGGAAGTATTCCCAACAACATATAATCTCCAAAAATTCAAAAAAAATTCCAATACCTACCTCCTGTCCCTATCATCCCTAGGAACGCACGATGTTCTTTGAACATTATAGGGATTCCCTTTCGTGCGCTCCAATCGATAAAAAAAAAAAAAAAAAAAAAAAAAATAATGAGATGTGAATATTATTAATAAAAATAATAAATCTTCGAGTTGAGGAATATAACTCATATCTAAGATTCATCGAAGTATTTGATAATACCTATTATAGAGTTCATTGGACAAAACGAATCTCCCCCCCCCCTCACCATACCGGTTCCGTATACGTACCTGAACATGTTCAGGTTGAGGCACGTCTTCGCCAGCGGATTCAAGATGAAGCAGTCCCTGTTGGCCCCCGATTCGTCTCTGCCGTTCGGCGTCGGTATAAGCAGCGGCAAAGATCCGTTTTGCAGTTCGTCGCACATCTCCGCGATGCTCTCGCTGTAGCCGCCGCCGCAATCGTCGACACTTTCACCTGAGATCACACCGTGAATCAATTTAGATCGGCTCCAGCGATTCGAAAGTCTCTTCACATTTTTTTGTTCTTCGCCAAAGCACGCTGGCATCCCGGTCGATTTTTTGTTGTTGTTTTTCTTTATTTTCCCAAGAAACATTTTTGTTTGTAATAGGGATATATGTTTATATATCCCTAATAAACACATTAGACGTTTCTGGTGAACCAGACAACGGATCATTTTGAAAATTCAATGGAGGGCATATTCGGACATTTTCTAGCCAACTAAAATATTTTCGACAATGCGGTGTTGCCGCTTCTATTAGAAAGCAGTAGCAACTATGATTTTTCAAATGGAACACTGTATTTTATTGCATTTTTAGATTCTCCCTAAAGAGCAGATTTCATCGATGTATCACACTTGGGGTCTAGCGGAAATAATTACAGAGATATAGGGTGTGAAAAATCGACATTTTTCAACTTTAGGAATTTTTTTTGTCGAAACTTTTCATTATTGGTCAAAACGGCTCACATGTCCCTATCTCAACTTTTGATCAACTATCTACTAACATTTAATTGAAACAAATACAGGGTGGTGCAGAATTCAGAATCTTGATCACCCGGTATATGTCCCAATTAAATATCAGTAGATAGTTAATCAACAGTTGAGATAGGGACATGTGAGCCGTTTTGACCAATGATGAATAGTTTCGACACAAAAAAATCCTAAAGTTGAAAAATGTTGATTTTTCACACCATATATCTCTGTAATCATTTCCGTTAGACCCCAAGTGTGATAAATCGATGAAATCAGCTCTTCAGGGGGTTCCATTTGAAAAATAAAAGTTGCTACTGCTTTCTAATAGAAGCGGCAACACCGCATTGTCGAAAATATTTTAGTTGGCTAGATAATGTCCGAATATGCCCTCCATTGAATTTTCAAAATGATCCGTTGTCTGGTTCACCAGAAACGTCTAATGTGCCATCCACCGTGAATCAGCCTGTATATACAGCGTGTCTCACTCCAAACGGCCCCCCCTCTATATCTCAGTTAGTAGTCAAGCGATTCCAACCAAATTTGGTGTGGTATGAATAACCATCAATGTGTGCACATTATTTTGGGCAGTGCCATGCGTTTTAATTGAACTAAAAAGGGGTCGATTTTTCATAAAATCATATTAGGCATTTTTTTTACAGGAAATCTAACCTCATATTATTGTTCCTCATGCTTTCGAGCCTCCATATGCAAAAAATCACCTAATTCCGAATTAACAGGATTGGTCTCGTTTCATGAATGAATTGTATTCACTTCAGTAAAGATCAAATTAGATATTTTTATTTTTTTTTTCACAAAATGAATGGAAGGTCAAATTTTCATTTTATATAAAGATGATAAATTCATCAGATTTTTTGGTTTGTAAAGATTAATAGTTGGTTCCAGGTGATGTAAATTGTAAATGCACTTAATTGTTTTATTTTGTAATTTCATTAATGGTTTCAAATGTGATATACTTGTGCTTCCCCAAATTGATATTAAATATTGTAATTTTGAGTAAATCAGACAGAAATATATATTCTTCAAATATATAAGAGGAACAAAATTTCGAATTTTGTATAAAACGATAATTGTTCATCAATATAAAGACCTAAAAATTTTGTAACATCTAAATATTGTATGGCTTTCTGGTCGAAAAATATTGTTGTTTTCGATGTATCAGTTTTCTTTTTGAAATATACATATACGTAGATTTGTCATAGTTAAGAGTCAGCTTATGAATTTGTTCCCAAGATGATATCATTTTCAAGTCAATTTCTTTATCATCAACTATATTATTGAATTCTTTAAAGGAATAGATTATTGTAGTATCAAATGTCACATACCTACGAATTCCACCTTCCAAACTCTGTGCGGCAAGGCCAAAGTTTCGGATGTTAGGAGCGGCAGCTTGCTCACCATTTGGCCGAAAACAGATTTCATACCATCTACTCCAGCTAAACCGCCATGAGCCCTAGATCTTTTAACCTGCAAAGTGTTCAAACAATGACAGCTGAAACATCTGAGGCGATCCATCTTACAGTGGATTGAGTTGTAGGGTGCACTATTTGAAAAATTGATGTGAAGAAAGTTTGAATTTCGTGAAAATCATATAATATTTCTGACCACCCTGTACAACTTTCGAAGAAGATGAGTATTCCATATGATAGAATATGCTACCGACTACCAACAGTCTTGAATGATTCCATAAATTCTTAGTAGTATGAATGATTGGTTTGTCTAAAAAAATGTCTGCATTTCATGAAACACTAGTATAACTTGGCAACGCCTTGTCGGATTTTCAAAAATAAAAAACTGATAATTAGCCTAGAGGGATGAGAATTCAGATATGTTGAAATATATGGGGTGTTCCATTTGAAAAAATTGATGTTCGATTTTGTGAGCCTTTCTTGCGCCCCTCGTATAAATTTTAGTCATTCCTGAAGTTAGCACTCATGATGCGATATGATGTGCAATTATAATATTTTGAAAATTCCTATTGGTTCAGGAGATATTCAACTGTCCCACTGGTCTAGGGACACACTGTATATGTGATATATATCCCGGAAAAAAGTACTCACTTTTTTCCCACGGGAAAAAAGTAATTTATGAAAAGTGACATTTTATAACCTGCCAACAGAGATGAAATGCCAAACTTTTTTCCCGTCACAGAAAAAACTATATTTATTTACATTCATTCATTATAGAAAAATTGAATAATTGCAAGTCATCTGCACTTAGTGATTAAAGTATGTTAAGTTTATGTATTATGTATTATAAATGTGCAGGGTTAGGTGTAAGAGTAGCCATGATGGCTAAACTTGGCTCTGCCAAATGTTTGTATAAACATTAAATCAAATAAAGAAGTTTATTATTATTATTATTATTATTACTCGTACGCTGAAACTATTAATTTCACAAAGTTTAGTTTAGTTTATTTATTGGTAAAGTATAACACATAGTGCTTTTACAGGTCAATAGGGTATATAAAGTATAGAACTTGTTTGAATGATAATAATATAGTAAGAAATACTTGAAAATTAAAAAGTGGATTTAAGGACGCACATTTTACATATTAAAATTGGTTTTACATATTAAAATAGGTGTTACATATTGAAATAGGTCTTACATATAAAACTAAAATGTCCTTAAGTCACTCTCGAGGTACTCCTCGAGGGAATAGAAGGCGTTTCTTAGGAGATAGTTTTTGACTCTAGATTTGAAGCTATTTAGATTTAGCTGTTTAACATCTGTCGGTAGAGCATTGAAAAATTTGATGCCATAATAATCGGTTCCCCTTCTAGTACGTTGCAGCCTGTGGTAGCCGGGCACCAGATTCCCTCCCCCCCTAGTCGAATATGAATGAAAATCACTGTGTGTTCTGAAGTTTTCCCGATTTTGTTTCACATATACTAGACAGTGAAAAATTAAAACGCACGGAAGGGTGAGCAGCCTCAGCCTAACATAGCCATCTCTACAGCATTCGCGGTATTTGATACCTGCAATAATTCTAACACAACGTCGTTGCAACTTGAAAATTTGAGCAGAGTTTGGGGAGTGACCCCAGTTCAAAATTGCATAAGTCATGGTAGAGCTAAAAAAAGGTTACTACATAAATGGTGGGAAATCTTCTCTAGTTATCTAATAGATATCGTCGAAAAACTGTTTTTGGGCGCCATATTTCCAATATGGCGGCGCGAGCGGCGAAGATACGAGGTGGCAAAGTGAAAATTTCGAAAAGAGGACGTCGAAATCTACTGAAATACCAATATTCAAAAATTTCCAGGTAACCCCTTTTTTGAGCACCAAATGACTGAACTACAACTAATACAGTGTGAATATGGTTCCATGATCTGCAACATACCTGTATCCTGTTCAACTCGATGACAGGCCCGTGGTGCTTGTCGCGCACCATCGTCGCTTGCACGACTTTCCTGAACGTCGCCTCCTTGATCGAATACACCAAGATGCTGCGCAGCTCGTGCAGCGAATCGGGCCCCGTGATCGGGAACATGGCGATGCACGGGCAAATCGACTCGGCGAAGTGGTGCAGCAGGACGAGCCGACAGTGCAGGATCATCGAGGGGATGTCCTGCAGCAGGTCGTACTCCAGTGGCGCCACGGCGGGCAGGCGGGCGCACGCCGAACTGGCGCTGCTAGTGGACCAGGCTAGGGTGTGGGCGGAACCGCAGGCGACGTTGGTGATTTTCTTCGCGTTAGCCTGAGAGAAGGAAAGATAAATAGATACAACTATTTTTTTCTCCGATTGGCAGCAAATATTAATTTTGCTGACACATATCAATCAGCAAAGTATTACTCTTCCTGCCTAGGCAGCAAAGTGGGTACTTTGGTGATTGATATGTATCAGCAAAATTAATAATCCATAAGTCGTTTATAATTTTCTTCATATTTCATTCGAGACTTCTCCGGCAACAAATTCAACAACTCTATGTTTTTTGCCACCTCCGTTATTTCTGGAGGTGTAAGTTCTTTCAGGTCGCTATCACAGTCCATTATATAATAATTCAAATATACCGATATTTTTTCGCACAACTGTCAGAATTTTCATGAATTGTCAAACTATAATAATTATCATGGACAACTGCGATTTCTATCAAATTTCATTTTAATTGAACACTACAGGAAAAATAAAGAGATTGTGGGAATTGTAATAATTTGCAACTACAATATCCTCCTATATCATTATGAACAATCGGAGAAAAAATTATATGTTGTTCAACTCGCTACGCTCGGCTATGAATTCAGCCTCGGCAGTCAACCTACTACTTTGCTGCCTAGTTAAACAAATAACTATTTCTGTGACGGGAAAAAGTTTGCCATTTCATCTCTGTTGGCAGGTTATAAAATGTCACTTTTCATAAATTACTTTTTTCCCGTGGGAAAAAAAGTGAGTACTTTTTTCCCGGGTATATATATCACATATATATACACTGTTGATGGCTTTTGTTCTGCTATATAGTTCCGAAAAATGAGTCAACAATACCGTCTCCGAGAAAGAACTACAAGTCCTTTTATCTTCCATTCGACTTCGCGGTTACGTATATTACTAAACAACCAAATTCGCAATTTTTTTAAATCAAATCACAGAATTAGACTGACAGAAGTGACATAAAATATTTGAGTATTTCAAAAGAATGATAAAGATGCCTACAACGCAGGTGTCCTTACTGTTAAAAACTTAAAATTTCACGTCGATAATTTTCAAATTTCGAAATAATGTAATATCTTCTCGATATTGATTCGTCCTTTCTTCTGTCACAGAAAAAAATAGCGTATTGTACACGGGAAAAATATTAGATTTTAGCTCACAACCTGGAGCTAAAATCTACTAATTTTTTCCCTTGTATAATAAATAACTATATCTACTCACTGAATCGAAAGAAGGCATTCTCTCCCTCATTCAAGGAAACAAAGTTGTCAATTTACTCCTACGGGAGAAAAAAAAAATTGACTCCCGAGGGAGGTAAAATGAATTGGCTTCAGCATGCATCCTTTGGCGTCAATATACCTATAAGATCTGTGCAATCGAAGTTATCAGTATCTTCATCACTATTATAAAACAAATAACAATAGAAGGAATATTCTCAGATATATTTATGAACACAGAAAAATGGATATATAAATAAAGAAATACATCGAGAATTCGCATTCCCCATGTGATGAAAATATTAATTCTTTCTCGATTTATTCAACAGAAAATAACTACTTTCCTGACTATATGCCACGACGAACATTGAATTATATCTATTGAACACACACGATAAGAGTTCGAAAATAAATAAAACTGAAAAAGAGTTGATATTCTCATCACATAGAGAATGCGAATTCTCAATGTATTGCTTTATATAGAACACACACGATAAGAGTTCGAAAATAAATAAAACTGAAAAAGAGTTGAGATATTCTCATCACATAGAGAATGCGAATTCTCAATGTATTGCTTTATATATACACTCACCGGCACAAAATTCCGCCACCCTGAAATTTTGTCCAAGTTTGATGTTCTATAACTTATTTATTTTTCATCCGATTTTCATGATTTTGTTATCAGTTTGTAGATCCATTTATTATGTTTTTCTTCAATCATTTTATAAAGTATCATTTTTCGATTAGGCTATATTATACAGGAGGAAATCAAAATGTTGTTTTTTGTCGTAATTTCAAAACACCCTGTAGGGAAACTGAGATGGATAATTCTGTTTACATACTGTTTCTTGTAATCTCTGATGTATTCTAAACATTTATTTTTTTGATTCATTCCATTATCTCATTTGTGCTGAGAGCTGCAAAATTTTAAATGAAACGATGTTATTTTTTGAAAATGTACCTATGTCAAGATTTCGGTTAAAAATTATCGACGTTGGCTTTGGACGCGATTATTGTGGCAGAATGTTTGACAGTGAGAAAATTATAATTTGTTGTGTGTCAATATGGTATTAACTCCAGCAGACGTGGGTAGAATTGTTGCGTTAATAGAGGATGGCCGTAGCAAAAGTTATGTCGCCCGCACTCTGAGAATTCCGCGGTCAACAGTTCGAAATGCCTGGAGTAGGTATTTACAGACGGGAATTTTTACTAGACGGCAAGGCTCTGGCAGAAGGAGAATGACCAGTGCAGCTGATGATCACTTTGTCTCCATTAATTCTTTAAGAGATCGAAGATCTACTGCTGTGTGTATAAAAAATGACTTGCAAATTATTCGTGGAGTAAACGTAAGTGAAAGAACGATACGTAGAAGATTGGCAGAAGCTGGGCTTTATTCACGAAGGCCAACAATATGTCCACGATTACTTCCTCGCCATCGACAACACCGACTGAGATTTGCAAGATCGCATTCTGACTGGACTCTAGAACAGTGGGGAAACGTACTATTCACAGATGAATCCAGGGTTTGTTTAAGGTCGCCGGATGGTCGTGAGCAGGTATACAGACGTAGAAACGAAAGATATGCTGACTGCACCATATCAGAACGAATCTCATATCATGGCGGTTCAGTCATGATTTGGGCGGGTATTTCTACCGAAGCACGTACCAATCTTGTATTTATTGAAAATGGAGCCCTAACCGCCCACCGTTACATTGAGGAAATCCTCCAAGAAGTTGTTGTTCCATTTGCTCCTTTTATTGGGAACGAATTCACATTAATGCATGATAATGCTAGACCTCACGTTGCACATGTAGTGAGCGAATACCTGGATGAAGTTGGACTTCCAAGATTGGAATGGCCTGCATGTAGCCCGGATCTCAACCCAATCGAACATCTTTGGGACCAACTTAAAAGAGCCGTTCGTCAACGTCCTGTACAACCACAAACCTTGCAAAACTTACGACTGGCGCTGACCGAAGAATATGAAGCTATTCCTCAAGAAAGAATAAGTGACCTTATTCATTCGATGCCGCGAAGACTGCAAGCTGTCATTGCTGCGAGAGGAGGAAATACACGTTATTGAATTGTTTTTGTTGATTAACTTCATGATATACCTGGTGTTTCTTTTTCTTAATAAAAATAGGCTTCAAATCAGCGTTTCATTTAAAATTTTGCAACTCTCAGCACAAATGAGATAATGGAATGAATCAAAAAAATAAATGTTTAGAATACATCAGAGATTACAAGAAACAGTATGTAAACAAAATTATCCATCTCAGTTTCCCTACAGGGTGTTTTGAAATTACGACAAAAAACAACATTTTGATTTCCTCCTGTATAATATAGCCTAATCGATAAATGATACTTTATAAAATGATTGAGGAAAAACATGATAAATGGATCTACAAACTGATAACAAAATCATGGAAATCGGATAAAAAATTAATAAGTTATAAAACTTCAAACTTGGACAAAATTTCAGGGTGGCGGAATTTTGTGCCGGTGAGTGTATATATCCATTTTTTTATGTTCATAATTTATCTGAGAATATTCTTTTTCAACACTTTCATACCCAATCAAGGGGTTCAAACTTGATCGATGGAAACTTGTCATTTTTATAGACCTCTAATCAAAGATTCGTGATAAAGTCTCAATTCAGAATTTCTTTCCACGCCCTGTATGATGAATATCAATTTATCATACACCCAAAAACACTAACAGTTGTCATTTCTGTGTCCGAACTCTTATTTAACTTATACATCAAGTGACTCTAGCCTCAACAACATGTTTATTTCTTCAAATGCAGCCTTGTGGCTTGTGACCCCTCATTGTAAAGCTGGTTGAGAGACGAATCCAGTTTACCGATCCAATGTCAGTTTGCAGTAGCTTCTCAAACCAAAATTGATATGAGCGTGTAAAGGAGAAATACCACCCTCGTATTACCTGTAAATGAGTGACGAGCCGCGGCCTCTGGATGGCGTTCGTCGTTCCATCTCCCAGCTGCCCCTCGTCGTTATCACCCCACGTGAAAACCTCCCCCTCATCGGAGCACGCGACGCAGTGGAGGGAACCGGTGGCGATGCTGATGATCTTGCCCTGGAGGGCGGCTACCTTCTTGGGCCTCCTTACGTGGTCGCCAGTACCGTGACCCAATCTATGGTAATCTCCCTTTCCCCTAAAAACATGGAAGTCGAGATTTTTTATCCATGGGGAAGTTTCCTATGTTGAGGTTTTTATCTCACTGTGAAGTTTGCAAAAAAATAATACAGGGTGGCCCACGGTCGATGGTACCTTAGACGTATACGGAAAACGGTACATTGGATTATCCTGAAAATTAGGTTACTCTAATAAGCGTTTGTGATCTAACGATTCAAAATATTTTCAGCAATGCAGCGTTACCACTTTTACCAAAAAGTAGTATCATCTTTGTTATTTCGAATGGAACACCCTGTATTTCATTGCGTTTTTATATTCTTCTCGAAGAGCTGATTTCATCAATGTATCATACTTGGGGTCTAGCAGGAATTATTACAGGATATAGGGTGTTCAAAATCGAGATTTTTCAATTTCAGGAATTCTTTGTGTCGAAACTATTCATTATCGATCAAAACGGCTTACATCTCCCTATCTTAACTTTTGATTCACTATCTACTGACATTTAATTGGAACAGATACAGGGTGATCAAAATTCTGAATCTTGGACCATCCTGTATTTTTTCCAATTAAATGTCGGTAGAACGTTAATCAAAAGGTAATATAAGGACATGTAAGCCATTTTGACCAATGATGAATAGTTTCGACACAAAAAAATCCTAAAGTTGAAAAATCTCGATTTTGAACACCCTATATCTCTGTAATAATTCCTGCTAGACCCCAAGTGTGATGCATTGATGAAATCAGCTCTTCGAGAAGGATCTAAAAACGCAATAAAATACAGGGTGTTCCATTTGAAATAACAAAGATGATGCTACTTTTTGGTAAAAATGGCAACGCTGCTTCGCTGAAAATATTTTGAATCGTTAGATCACAAACGCTTATTAGAGTCACCAAATTTTCAGGATGATCCAATGTACCGTTTTCCGTATACGTCTAAGGTACCATTGACCGTGGGCCACCCTGTATATACGTATTTTTTCTTTTTTTCGTAAGATCAAACTTCACTTCTGAAAAAAATAAAAAAAGAGGAACTTGGCTCCTCCACCATTCCTATGACGTACTTTCTGAAAATCCACATTCACACAGTTATAATACGATTCCCTGTGCCACGTTGCCGACATCATCAGCATGTCTAGATTTGCGGAAATTGTTGTTTGAATGCATAATAACTAAATCATAACAGCAATGGGATATAATAGGTTCTTCAATCCTATTTTGTCAAGTATTATGAATAATTCCTATAAATCTCTCATTGGCTGAATGAAGTTGATTACTAATAAAGGTAAATTATGATATTTTGCGATAGTATCTATAATTTCACACTTTCGTTATATTACAATATGTTATTCATGACTTGTCACTTTTTTGCTAATGAATTCGTTTCTTAATAAAACGGATCTATTTTCTAGGAAAGTTGCAGATGATATCTTGCAACAGCGCCTAATACTTCGAGTCCGTCCACACCACTCAAAATACTGGCAGGCACAACAAGAGGTACGAGCCATGGGTGTCGGCTTCATTCTGTTCTGACCGATGGCAGTAAATTAGGAAGGATAGTGTAGTCGACCAGCTCAGTCGTGAACATTATTTAAATACGAGACTCTCAAGGTTCTCAAGGGGGGACAGACTTGCGGAAGAAAACAAGATTAAATTTGCAAACCGTATAATAGTAAACGAAAAATGGTTAATGTCACGAATATCAACAATGAGTACCAGGTCACACGATTATAACAGTCTAGGAAGGATAACGAGGGTTGATTGTTTAAAGATGAAAACGATCGGTACAGCAACAACATCCGCTACTGAAGTCACGCGGCTGCACGATGGCTCTTCTTGGCAATCGGCAAAGGAAAACAGCTCGCTTCAATTCTTAAATTATACTTCTCACCCCTGATACAATGAATGTATCGTGCTTCTCACCGACCGTCCACAGTTGGTAACTAGTGATGACGACTTGCTCGTCCACAGCGGCACTTTAACCAAACATTCCAAGCAACTCGTTCACCAAAACCCTGGCAAACTCACAGTCTCAAATTCCCGACCTCCCTTCAGGCCGCCGTCCCCTATCTCTCTCCCACCTTTCTCAAGCGAATCCTCGCTTCCCTCCCTTCGTACTCTCTTGCGAATAAAGTCAAATCCGGCGCACCAATCAGGGTATCACACGCGGCGCGGCACAATTCAAATGTAACGGAAAATGATACATTAATGTAATATTTATACTTTGAACAATGATTTAGGGTGGGCGTGCTACAATAGTATCATTGAATGTAGCCGATAGTGATTCCTGGATTCAATGATATTTTCGTTTAGGATCAAGCTCTACTCGAGATATTTCAATGCATAAATAACAAAACCATAACCTGTCAAAGTGAAGGCAACTACCCTCTGCATTCCTGCTCCTAGTGTATTTGTGGTTAGGTATGTTTTGTTTACCAGTTATACTTCTTCTATTTTTTTCATTCGTATTTCATTCGTTAGCTATTTTCAGACTAGGTTCAGAATGAACCGCACAGTTTGCCGCCACGAAAATAAGAAATTGCCTTAATTTGAAAATGAAAACGACTTGGACTTTATCGGTCGCCATTGTGTACAGCGTGGACATAAAACTGGAGAGTTCCGAACTCATTTTATGAAAATTGATCTGAAGGAAACTACCCCACTGTCTGTTGTGTAGTGTATACTCAACGTCAAAAAAAGTACACAAAAAATTTGCGAAATTGATCGCCCTGTATCTTTCTTTATTCTTGTCCTATTCTGGTGAATTTACGACTGAATCAAATTTATGTTTCGGAATGAAAGACTCCTCCACGCCTCCACGAACTACCATCATATGGCTTACTACCCCAGCTATGCCATCTTTTATCGAGTTTTCTTTCAGGCAGATCGTTCCATGTGGTGGGGGACGGAGTATCGTCTGATACCACAAGGATAAAACGTATAATTTCCGAGTTACGGGCAAAAAATCGAAAAAATTCAGGACACCCAAAAACACATGGAACCATTAACTCACCACGTATACACGCTTCCAGACCTGGTCAACGCGACGGAGAACTGCGAGCCGCATTCCACTTTGACCACCCCCAGGCCGGCCAAGCTCTCGATCTTCATCGGCACTTTGCAGCCGTCCGAGCCGCCTCTGCCCAATTTGCCGTAATCTCCGTCGCCCCACGACCACACGTTGTCGTCGTCGGTGATGCAGAGAGTTTGCGCGTCGCCCGAACCGCACGCCACGTCGATCACTTTGTACCCCAACAGAGCCTCCACCTGTTGAAACCACAGACACATACAGTGAAGACGTGAAATGTCCTCCCCCTTAACTTCTTGGTTATAGGTCGCGTGCACGAAGACCGACCCTGGAGGCAAAATATTGAAACACAACCTCATTCTTCTGTGAATTATTGAAACACAACCTCACTTTTTTATTTGGTTACAGAGGAATCAAAAGGTTGAAATAGTTTTTCACAATATTTTGGCATACGAATCGTGTTTCTTGCGTTATTCATTAATTCAAGCATGCCTTCGCATTGTGCTGTTGTACAATGCACAAAAAATGCAGCAAGAGACTAGGAAATATGATTTTTCAGGTAAATAGTAATCTCACATAGTTAGCATTATGAAATGTTGTCATTCCTTATTAAAATGCCTTCTGCCTTCTGCCACTTCTGCAATACAAGCTAATGCTGCTAATAGATTGGAAATGTCTACAACACACACGATCGTCAGCATGTCAGACCAGTCCTCCCGATTGATTGCATGAATCCAATCTTCTTGCATTATTCTAGAAATTTCAGGTATATTTCTATTAGCTGATCCTATTGCAGAAGGAATTCCGATGAGAAATCAGAGAAATAACCAAATTTCAAAAATGAAAACTATGTGAGTGACGAGTGACTATAGTAGGTACTTACTTTTGAATCATAATGTACCATCCGGATTTCTTCATCTTCCGCTGCAGTTTTTGTGCATTTTACAACAGCACAATGTGATGGCATTAGCGAATTGATGAATAGCGGAAAAATACGATTCATATGCCAAAATAATTGTGGAAAACTATTTCGATCACTTGTAAACAAATATGTTTTGCCTCCAGGGTTAGTCATCTGACAGTTCTTGCACGCGACCTATTGCTTCTTATTGAATCATTTACTTGATAGGTGGTTATGTATTCACTTCTAGAGTTCCTAAATGTACTTGACACTGCTATTTTGACGTTTTTTGTATATTAGAGTACGGACACTAGACAAGCAGTGACAATCAAACAACCACAAACGATTTTGAAGCAAATCATATTATGTTTTGCCAGACAAGGAAAAGATTATGTTTTTCGCTTAGATAAAGGATCCTCGCATCTTCCTTCTTCCACAAGTCCTGGGTAGAGTACATCCATATATCTTTCTCTGTCTTTGATTTTTGTATGAGATTTAAAAATGCAATTAAATACAGGGTGCATCCCAATTTTCAGAATGTTTTGTCTTTTCGTTCTCCAGATACTTCTAATAGGCCATCCACCGTGGATCACCCTGTATATACCAAAGAAATACATATACTATTTCTATGAAATAAGTCTCTTATATGTAGGTATACAGTGTGTTCCACTTACCATGCTCACCATGGGTATCTTTTTAACGGTGAGAGATACGAGGTCGGTTAAATAACATCAAATGTGGAGTTTGTCAAGGCCAACTATAATGTGAAAAAATATTTTGATAAAATCTATTCGTTTTTGTTTTATACGCAAAAAACAGATTTTGATCATTTTCATGTCTCCTCCGTAACTTCTTTATCTATGAAAATATTCAAATAGGAATTTCACATTGTCATGGCAGTTTTTCAAAGTGATTTCGAAAAAAATATGAAATTTATACCAACTCTTCTAGAATTTGAGATATCAGCACCAACTTTAGTTTTTCAAATGTAGGTCATAGCTCACTATGACTTAGTTACAAATAACTTTTTTTCTCTTACAGATGATATGTCGCAGTAATAGTTTTGTGTTGATAACAACGGAGTTATCGTCATTTATACAGAAACAAAACATTATTTGGAAGTCGCCATCTTGAATTTATAAATTTTAACAAAAAAATCATGATCTCCGACCTCAGAAACCCCCACTTACCAATTTTGAATGGAATCGGACCAAATCTTGTTCGCCATCTTGGAGCAGCAATTCTTTTAAATTTCATATGAATTTATCATTGAAGTTTATTCCAATAATTTCCGAAATCAAAGATTCTTCGGATACTAGCGATGATGAAGAAATTATGACTGGTATACAGAAATACTTCTTTACGAAACAGCATTTATCGAAAATTCGGAATTACATAAAAGTTATAGAAAGCTATTTAGCAGTGGCGGCTCCTCAGAGGAGGCAACGGAGGCCGAGCCTCCTCAGAGATTTTTCCTGAACTGATATTATCTATACTTTCTCATTAAAAAGACACCAAAATACATGGATTTTGATTTTATTTCCTGTTTTTAGGTTAATATTTTTGAATTGGCAACAGTGCTTGCACACGTTGAAGTCTGCAAATCACGCGTAAAATATTCAACTTGGCAACATCTATAGGAGGCTAGACTCCTTTCACAATGCGCAAGCGCAACCTTGTGCGCAACCCACTCGCGCAATGGGAATGCCCCAATACGCCCGAATAGCACGTGTTTGTCGTGTCGCGTCGCGAATTGCGGGCATTGTTTATGTTTATGTTGGGTTAATGGTTAGGGGTTCTATGAATTTCTGAAAAATGAGTGTTTTAAACGATTGCAATTTAGTGGAATACTTTTTGGTGAACCCATTCAGTGCTTTGTCTTATGGAGATGAATTGATTGTGAAAAACAAACGTCCGACACCGGAATTACAAAATCTGATTGTAACAGGTAACAAACAAAATCGTTCGTTCAATTCTGATAATTATAAAAAATATATCTGGCTGACGGGATCTGACGTAAGGAATAAGCTATTTTGTTGGTACTGCGTATTATTCTCAACCGATGTCATCATGTTGGGGGCGATTAGGATATAATGATTTGAAAAATTTGGCTCGCGGATTGGATAGACACTGCGAATCACAGGAACACATCTCTTCAAGTATTAAGTTCAGGTTAACTGGTAAACAGAATATCATTAAAGCTATTGATTTGGGTGAGTAGGGAGTTGTTTTTCACAATAAATCTCATATCACTCAGCCTCCTCTGTCATGAAAGTCACGAGCCGCCACTGCTATTTAGATGTGCAGGTATTGAAAACATTAAATTGTTGATTCAGTAATGATGAAAAATACTAACTTCGTAAACAAAACTTCATTGATAATGAACAAAACGTCTTCTTCAAATAAGACTGTTACTGGCAGTGTTTTCACAGAGAAACTACAAGAAGTGGATCGATCCATTTCATGTGGACCAGCGAAACTTACATGTCATGAGATAACGTTGCGATTACATTCAAAACTATGGGAAAAATGTCGTAATTCCTGGCGTAGATTGAAAGTTAAAAACATGTTTTCATGTACAGTGTGGGCAAAATTGGGCGTTTTCACCGTCTATCTCAATAACTAGAGGAGTTATCGAAAAACCGATATACATGTTCCGGGTTCGATTGTGGAGAAACCTCGAATGGTACAATCAAAATTTCGATATCTTCATTCAGGGGAAAATTGAAAATTTGCCGATTTCGATTTTATTTTCTGACTACTTTACGGTGAGAGGTATCAAAAAATTTCAAACGTATATTTATACAGTATAATGCGCGGAATCCATTGGCATCATCAGAAATTTTATACAGGGTGACGTTGAGAAAATACGGCAGCCAATTATGTTTTTTCTAATGGAACACCCCGTATATTTTGGCACAGTTGAATAGTCCCAGGCGTTCTCATTACAAATATACATATATATAACTCTACATTTTTCTTCCACAATTTCAGATATATTCGCAAAAATATATTCAGTGTGTCACATTTCTTATGGTTACACCCCCGTATCTTCTGTAAGAATAATTGATGGAAACATTAACAATCATAATATTTTGTGGCAGAATGCCTGAATATGATACTTTACCCATTATTTCTAGTATGCCTTAATATTTTCGCGTTCAAAGAGATAATAAATAAGATATATATTTGAAATTGAAACGGGAACTTTCCAGCTTTGCCAAAATATACGGGGTGTTCCATAAAAAAAATTGTTCTGTATCTGGAATTTGGACATCTTCTATAAGGCTATATTTTTCAACGCAACCTACTGATTTCCTAATTGAGTAAATTATTGGTCTTATTTCTGTATCTCAAATGTCTTGATAACAATGATATCAAATCGAATAATTTCCCATTTTATTTCTCACCAAATATCCATTTATCTGGAAATTACATTCCCTATGATATTTATTCTCCACATTTGGTGAATATATACAGAGTGTCATTTTCAACCTCGATTCTGCCTGTTGATAGCATTATCCAGAAATATCGATGATTCCATAGCTGCTGGCGAGCAGTGTTATCAATGGAGATGATCCCACTTGGTCCATGACTCCATGAGTGTATCATTTGTATCTTTCTGACAGTTGCGAATTTTTGAATCCTACCTGAATTATCTTTACAGAAGATACGGTGGTGTAACCATAAGAAATGTGACACACTGAATATATTTTTGCGAATATATCTGAAATTGTGGAAGGAAAAGGTAGGGTTATATATATATTTGTAATGAGAACGCCTGGGACTATTCAACTGTGCCAAAATATACGGGGTGTTCCATTAGAAAAAACATAATTGGCTGCCGTATCTTTTCAACTTCACCCTGTATAAAATTTGTGATGATGCCAATGGATTCCACGCATCATACTGTATAAATATACGTTCGAAATTTTTTGATACCTGTCACCGTAAAGTAGTCAGAAAATAAAATCGAAATCGGCAAATTTTCAATTTCCCCCTGTATCTCTAAAACGAATGAAGATATCGGAATTTTGATTGTGCCATTCGAGGTTTCTCCAAAATCGAACTTGGAACATGTATATCGGTTTTTCGATAACTCCTCTAGTTATTGAGATAGACGGTGAAAACGCCCAATTTTGCCCACCCTGTACTATCAATAATTTAAAATTTGTGACATTGACAAGCACTCAAAGATCGCACCAATTCTCGATTTCTATTCCACTGCTCTGTGCTATAAACGCACTATTTGGAAAAACCGAGCCAGTGCCACTTGTACTCCGTCTGTGCTAGAGCGTTCTGTGAGTCGACGAGTGGAAAACGCTATAAGCTTTTGTGTATAGTCATCCCAATCGAGGCATATGTTCTACCAATGTATTACCAATGTAATATGATCACTTGATTTACGTGTGTCCTAATATAATAACAGGCAATAACACAAAGGCATAGAAACCAAGTCAGAACCAAAAATTAATCTCAAATCCTGAAAGTCCCTGAACATGTAAGTGACGTCAAAGCGAAGTTTCTCATTCAGAACGACAAAGGCTAGCCACATGAAAAAAATATTAAGCATTTCCACTCACTAATTTTGGTTTCAGTTGATCTTCACTATCACCGTGACCCAGTCTTCCGTATCGACCTTTCCCCCAGGTGTACAAATTGCCAGAAGCTGTAATGGCTGCCGAATGGGCTCCACCACACGCGATATCGACCACCTCGTAGCCTTGCAGCAATTCGATGAGCTTAGGCGTTTCACAAGACCTGAAATAATGTCATCTGTCAAAACAAGAAAATAGTGGTACACAAGCAGCAGCACTACAAGTAGTACAAAAAAATCAAGAAGGACTTGATACGGGTAATTACGTTGTGGCTATTTTCATTGACCTTGAAAAGGCATTTGATACAGTTGACCATAACAATCTCTTAGAATACTTGGAATCGATGGGACTCAGAGGCATTGTTGAAAATCGTTTAGAATCTTATCTTGCGAATAGGAAAATCAGCACTGAATGTAATATGTCAGAGTCAAATAGACTTCCAATGAGTTAAGGTGTTCCACAGGGATCTGTTTTAGGGCCTATTTTGTATCTATTATATATTCAGAATATTTCTAAAATTGGATTCTCACGTAATTATACTATACAGGGTGTTTCGAAATTCGACCGACAACGTTTGACAGGTGATAGCCCTCGTGATTTCATAATCATTGAGATAGGAACATTCGGTCTTCAAGTGTTCAGTTCTCGAGATACAGGGCGTTGAAGTTGAGAAATGAAAATAGTTGTTTCGCAATATCTCAAGAATAATTGAATATAATGCATTCAACTTCGGTATATGGTTTCATCTTTGAATGGGCCATTTTTTGACCTGGAAGCCATTCCGGACATTTTGTCCAGTGGTGCCCTACAGGGGGTTGTGGCATTTTTTCCTTCCATATTTTCTACGCCACTGATTGAATTTCGATTATTTCCAATTCCTCGAATTCATTGTTCAATTTTGTTCAGAAAATGCATCACCTTCAACTGAGCTGAAATAAACAGTTTTCGAGATATTCGACCCAAAATAGAAGATTGCATAGTAATATTTCATCATTTTCAGTAGTAGAAAATTGCAAAAATATTTTTCTGGTGTTGAGTAGATCACATACTATTCAGATCTCATTCTGTAGCTGAACAGAAACAGTTATTCCACTCATAAAGAGAAAACAAAAATTTTTGTAATCTTCTACTACTGAAGAAGATGAAAAATTACAATGCAAACTTCTATTTTGGGTCAAATATCTCGATAACTGTTCATTTTAGCTTAGTTGAAGGTGATGCAGTTTTTCAATATAATTGAACAATCAATTCGAGAAATTTGAAATAATCGAAATTTCATCAGTGGCGTAGAAAATATGGGAGGAAAAGTTATCACAACCCCCTGTAGCGCACCTCTGGGTAAAATTCTCGGAATGTCTTTCTGGTCAAAAAATCAACCATTGAAAGATGAAACCATATACCGAATTTGAATGCATCAAATTCAGTTTTTCCTGAGATATAGCGAAAAACCTATTTAAATTTCTCAACTTCAACGCCCTGTATCTCGAGAACTGAACACTTGAAGATCGTATGTCCCTATCTCAGTGATTATGAAATCACGAGGGCTATCACCTGTCAAGCGTTGTCGGTCGAATTTCGAAACACCCTGTATATGCAGATGGCACTGTGCTTTTATACGAAAACAAAAACCCCATCATTCTAGAAAATATTATTAACGAAGATAATATCATAAACAATAATCTGAAATCCAATTTTGCTTTGATAAGAAACCCAGAAATTCATGGTCATTACACGATAGAAAACAACATAATGAGGATTTGAAAAAAATGGAAGAATGGCTATACTCCAATCTTATTTATTTATTTATTTATTTCAGTTATTGCATTACATTCTCTTCTTCATTGATACATTTCATACAAATAATATATAAAGTATAATTAATTTTCTAGTAGGAATGACATGAATGATCAGACAGTAATTCCTGGTATAAGATCATTCATGAAGTATTATCGACTGTTGTATAATTGAAATTACAAATAGTGAACAAAACTTACATATCATTAAGATATCTCAAAATAACAGTCATATTATAGTGAATAAGAAGGGGAAAAATAAAAACAGTGAAAAAAAAAAAAGGAAATTCATAGTCTTTCAGCTTTGATCATTCCTTTGCATATACATATATTTCTTCACTTTATTTTTGAAATGCATAATATTTGGGCTGTTCTTGATATCATCTGGTGATTTATTGAATTTCGAAATCGCCTCATGTGTAAACTTTTTTTGCCCAAGTTTAGAATTTGCAGCTTCAAGATGAAACAAGTTATATTGTCTAGTGTGATGATCATGAATTTCGGCATTCCTGATTAATATAAAATTTGATTTAAACTTTTTGTTGATGATATAATAGTAAATTTCTAGAGTATTGATTAAAAAGTGCTCTTCCAAAGAAAATGTGTTTGTTTCCTTATACAGTTGATTCGTTGGAGTATCATATAAGACCCAATATATAATTTTCCATCGAAGAAATAAACAAAATATTGATTTGAATATATATAAATATATATAAACTATACTTCCTCATACCAGAACTTGATTCCTTGGTACCTTGGTATTTGGATTGATGAAAAGATAAGATGGCATGCTCAAATAAAAAATTTACCCCATAGTTGGTGCCTTAAGAAGATGTCCAAAACTTATCCCAAATATAGCAAATACCGTTCTATACTCTCACATCCTTAGTAAAATGAACTATCTCATCAATAGTTGGGGTTCATGTTCCAAGAATAATTTCAATTAAATATGGAATAAAGGAATTCTCAAATCCATGAACATCATACTAGACAATATGACTTGTTTCATCTTGATGCTGCTAATTCTACACTTGGTCAAAAAAAGTTCACTCACGGAGCTATCTCAAAATTCAATAAATTACCTGATGATAGCAAAAGTTGCACAAATATCACCCAATTCAGAATCAAAGTCAAGAAACATATCCTCTTGCAAAGAGAAAATCAAACCTGAGTGAATGATTTCTCATTTACTAATTTATTTCATCATGTCATAATGTACTTTTCATGAGCTTTTCGTTCTATTATTTTTTTTATTCTGTTGTTTATTTCAATAACTAAAATTTAATTTGATAAGGCATGAATAATCTCATACCAGATATGAATCTGTCTTATTATTCATGTTATTCCATTGTAAATGTTAATGATTATATTTATATTTATATGAGATGCAATGTAATGTTTATAGCAAAGAATGAAATGAATAAATAAACATTAAAAAAATTGTTCAGTTGGAAACAAATAATCTTTTCCATAAATAATTTTCAAAATCCATTTTCGTGCAATTTCCAATCTCCTCAAATATATCTGCTTCAATCCGCCCCATCCTAATATCCCACTAACTAATTGAGATTGAACTAAAGCATAATATATCATTTCTAAATTACGAATAATGAATAAGTTTTTCAAATGTTTGAATTTAGGAATGATTCAGCTTACGTTCTATTGCCGTGGCCCAATTTGCCGTCGTCTCCTTCGCCCCAAGAGTAGACGTCGTTGTCGGCGGACAGCGCCAAACAATGTTTGCCGCCCGAATTCACGCCGATCTTCTTGATGTAAACGTGCTGGATGGATTCCAGCAGAGTGGGCACCAGTACGGAATCGGTACCACCGATGCCTAATCTACCGCCGGCCCCATAACCTGTCAAGAAGAAAAAAAATACAGATACAAAAGCGAGACATTTTCTAGATATGGATGAAAATTGCAATATAATGTGAGAAATTCCGTACATCGAAACATCCTGTATGTATCCCCCTGAATCCAAAACCATTTCGAGAAAACTCATTGTTCGTCATTTCATCGCTCTCAATAAAACATAAAAAAAATTCCCGGTGAAACGGGGTGATCCCAAACTTTTCGAAAATTATCACATTTTCAGATATCACCCTGTAGGTCTTCATGTCCAAAAGGTGGAATAACAAAAAAGTACTGACGTTGTACCCAATGGAATGAGCTATCATAATCTTGAAAGGAATAGAAAATTGGTTGATCCACTCCAAAGTTGTGATAAAAAGATAGCCAAGATGTCGGTAAGTATTAGAGTATGTTCAAATATGGGATCATTATTCTCATATTTGTAGGTAATAATCAGTAACAATATACATAATGTTATGCATACAATTATGAAATATTGATGATATAACAAGTTGAAAAAAAAAATGCAAATGAATATGCAATATCAACCGTTTCTTTTATAAATAGGGATTCAGATAGATAGATAGATAGATAGATAGATAGATAGATAGATAGATAGATAGATAGATAGATAGATAGATAGATTTTTATTTCCCAAAAGATACAGATTTGTAATATATCTGCAGAGAACAGGTATATACAGACACATAATATTAAGAAGTATAACAGTGAAATTATATCTCGGTGTATCTTTATCGCATAGAGCTTAGGGAAAATGGCTAGACAAGTCGCATGCAATATAAGTTATCTATGTGAAGAAAAGATGACTGAAAAAGCTAGATATCATAAAACCAATGTTACAGACATGATTATAGTATATGCATGGTAATATTAAAAAATGATATTGAAAAATTCATCCAGGTTATAGAAACTATGTTGGTGTAATAATTTTTTCAACTCGACCTTGAATTTATTCATAGATAGTGCTTTCAATACTTCCGGTAGGTGATTATAAATATTAATCCCTGTATACAGGGGTCCCTTACGAGTTCTATTGAGTCGATAATTTGGAAGGATTATAGACTGGTTCCTGGTTGGGTATGAATGGATATCTGCTGGGCGCAACATGGAACCACTATTTTTGTGGATCAGAAGCGAGACTTTGTATATATATAAGGTGGTTAAAGTAAATATTTCATAGGAAATAATTCCTACATGAATCTCTGTACCTCAGATTGAATACTGTTCGAATCGCCCGTTTCTGTACAATGAAGGTAGATGTTGATTCAACAGAAGTACCCCAAAACTCAATACCAAACTGCAGAAGGCTGTGGAAATAGGCATAATAAACTGTTTTTGCGACGTCACTATTAGTATTCATTCTAATTGTTCGAATGGCGAATATAGCTTCGCTCAATCTCGTGTTCAATTGCTTTATATGTTCAGACCAATCAAGATTTTTATCAATGGTGAGTCCTAAAAATTTCGTGGATTGTGATGTATTTATTGTTTCATTGTCTACAATCAATTGAATATCATCATTAATGTTTCTATATGGATTGAAAAAAATACATTGCGTTTTACTTATATTGAGAGAGAGCTTATTTGCTAAAAACCAATCTAGGATACCATACACCGTCCTTTGAGAGAGACAAAGTAGAGGTTGTATGTTGGCGTCATTAACAAGTATGCTAGTATCATCGGCAAACAGGGAAAAGGTCACATCAGGAAAGTTGCACACAATATCATTGACATATATGATGAATAGAGTGGGCCCAAGGATAGATCCCTGCGGGACACCCATTTTCACATCTGCCAATTCGGAGTATGAGTCGGTTATGAATCGGTTGCTTTCATGTTCAATTTTCACTCGCATCTTCCTTTCGCCGAGATATGATTCAAACCACTGTTTCGGGATACCGCGTACACCATAATACTCCATTTTGTTCAAAAGGATATTATGATCGACGCAATCGAACGCCTTAGATAGATCGCAAAAAATGCCCAGTGGATGTTTGTTTGATTCTAACAATGTGTTTACTTGTTCAAGTAAGGCGTAAGTGGCATCGGTTGTATTGAGGTTTTGGCGAAATCCAAACTGAGAATCTGTCAAAATGTTGTGTTGCTTAAGGTACGTCAACAATTGATGATTAGCAATCCATTCGAAAAATTTCGAAAAACTGGGTAGCAGTGAAATCCCTCTATAATTATTTGTGTTGAATTAATCATCTTTATCATAAATAGGTACGACAATCGACGTTTTAAAAGAGTCGGGAAATGTTCCAATAGATAAAGATTTATTGACTAAAAAGTTAGGGGTTCTATTAATAATTCGCAATTATTCTTGATGAGCGTCATTGGGATTTCATCAATACCAGTAGATCTTTTCGGTTTTTGGGCATTGATACAGGTTCTCATATCATTTTCAGTTATCGGTGAAAAAAAGAACGAGTTAACAAAGTTGAGGTTCATATTTTTGAGGTATTGATCGTTACTCATTACCCTATTAAAACCTGTGTTCGATAAGAAATGGAATTATCAAAGTCTCTGAAGCAGATATATTTTCAAGTTAATTTTGAATCTAGTTGCTTCCTGTATATTCCTAAATTAAAATGGAAATGAGTTGTATTGAACGATGTCTGTGTGAAAAATGTATTGTTTGCCGATATTTGACTTATACGTATTTCCTATTTGTAAATTTGATAGTCTTGTTCCATGATTATGTAATGAATTAATTTCATTGAAATTTTCGAATTATATAGGACAAATTGAATAAAACAACATATTTGGTGAAAAATGGAAAGCTATTTCTGATGACTAATAGTGAAACCGAACATATTCTATTGATACTTTTTTTTATCGTATGAGACTACAATGACTCTCACAATCTAATTCAATCGATTACAATGTCTGCGAACACGACTGCTCACCTGTAGCATACACTTTCCCATCAGCCGTGACAGCAAACAGCGTCTGTTCGCCTCCCAGCAACTGAACCGGCCTCAGAGACGACAACGCCTCACAAGCCGTCGGAGTCTTCACTTTGGCCCCATCGACCCCGCCCAGCTGCCCTCGATGGTTATGCCCCCACCCGTAAATAGTCCCGGACCCGCCCCACGACAGCGTCCAGTCCTCCGGTCGCCTGTTCAGCCAGATCAGCAGCTGTTCGTCGTGCTCCTTCCTGAACACGCTGTGCTTCTCGTGGTCCCAGTACTCTTCCGTGCTGGAGGAGTCGCTCGAGTCGGTTAGCTTCTTTCTCACCTCGTGACAGAAGCTGAGAGGCAGGGGGGTGCGGTGTATGAGGGATTTGGCTACTCGGGCGGCATGGCAGTACTTTCTGAACCACAGCCACTTGTGGTTGTCGGCGATGCCGGCCATTTTGTCGAGTTCCAGGTCGGAGGCCAAGGCGACCAGAACCTGGAAATATTGGTATGATTGCTTCCAGAACAACGAAAAAAGTGGAATGTATACTATGGGTAACTCGCAACGGACTACATTACCCCAATATACTGCTTCAACAAGAACTTCGAGGTGATCATGCAAGATCGATGGGAATGGACAGATGACAACATCAAGGGCAAACCTGGAGAGAAGATCTGGTACACAGACGGGTCCAAGACCAAGGAAGGCTCTGGTGCTGGAATTTACAGTGAAGGAAGAAACTCCCAAATGAGCTTCTCACTGGGAATGAACACTTCCGTATTTCAAGCGGAAATGTACGCAATCTTGCAATGTGCAAGAACAAACAATATGAGGGAAGTGCGCAATGCACGAATCAAAATATGCACCGATAGCCAGGCGTAACTGAAAGCTCTCACGAACCAGAAACTGATATCCAGGCTGGTACGGGAATGCAGAGAAGAATTCAATGTCTTGTCAGAACATAACAAAATTATCCTGTTATGGGTTTCAGGACATTGCGGCATCGTAGGGAACGAAAAAGCTGATGAACTGGCAAGAACCGGCTCATCAACTCCATACATTGGTCCAGAACCCGTACTCGGGGTTACAAAAACAGCTACCCGAGGCTATATACGGAACTGGATCAAGCGAAAACATAAGGAGCGATGGACTGAAGCCCCTCACATGCACCACGGGAAAGTATTCATTGAAGAACCGTCGAAAAATAAATCTGAAGAACTACTCGAGATGAGTAGGAACCAAGTAAGAACAACAACGGGACACCTGAATAAAATGGGACTGTACAATGGAAGAACTTCTCTGCAGACAATGCGGTGAAGGGACAGAAACGGCCAAACACTTCTTGATAGAAAGCAAAAGACAAGACATATTCGGGCAGCCTAGACTGACTCCCGAAGAATACAACAGCCAACCGGTGAAGAACCTGTACATACTGGTACAGGCAATAAGAGCTACGGAATGGGTGCTGTAAAATAAACTGGAAACACAGCACAGCACAGAAAGCCCAGGAGGCTGAGGTATAGCCGGTGACAGGACCAGCAACCAAGGGAAAAAATGGGAAACTCGAAGCCACAAGAAGATAGATAATTGTTTATTGTTTATTGTTTATTGAAAAACTAGCTTCCAGTCAGAAATAAAATTCTGGTATGAGGAAGTTGATTACAAACAACAACAATAATAAAATAATATATAAGGTGACAACAACAACAATAAAAATCTAAAAAATCTAAAAATGCTAAATCGATCAAGTCATAAAAATAGCCACAGGGACTAATCAGTAGATGGCAAAGTATCAATTTTATCCATTTCGTAATGAAATCATGTGTTTTTTTAATTCAATTTTAAATTTTGAAATATGTCTGCAATTTTTTATATTATGTGGGAATTTATTAAATTCAGCTAGAGCAGCGTGAGTAAATTTTTTTTGGCCAATTATAGAAGTAGCAGAATCAAGATGAAATAAGTTTAATTGTCTCGTGTGATGACCATGAATTTCTGAGTTTCTTACCAAAACAAAATTGGATTTCAGATTATTGTTTATTATATTATATGAAACTTTGAGAGAATCTATTTTATATAATTCATCCAATGAAAATTTTTCTGTCATCGCATACAGATCATTTGTTGGAATATCAAATGAGAGGCGATACATTACTTCCAGTGCTTTTTTATAAAGTGCAGATATTTTACTGAAATAATTTTTTGAACAAGATCCCCAAACGTTTAACATATAGGTAATACGACTGAGTATATGAGAATGAAGTACTATGTTTATGACTTTTTTGTCAAGGGCAAACTTGGAGAGAAGATATGGTACATAGACGGGTCCAAGACCAAGGAAGGCTCTGGTGCTGAAATTTACAGTGAAGGGAGAAAATCCCAAATGAGATTCTTACTGGGAATAAACACTTCCGTATTTCAAGCGGAAATGTACACAATCTTGCAATGTGAAAGAAGAAACACTATGAGGAATGCACGAATCAAAATATGCATCGATAGCCAGGCGTCACTGAAAGCTCTCACGAACCAGAAAGTGACATCCAGGCTGGTACGGGAATGCAGAGAAGAACTCAATGTCCTGTCAGAACATCACAAAATCACCCTGTTATGGGTTCCAGGCCATGAGGCATCGTAAGAAACGAAAAAGCTGATGAACTGGCAAGAACCGGCTCATCAACTGAATACATTGGCCCAGATCCCGTACTCGGGACTACAAAAACAGCTATCCGAGGCTACATACCTGACTGGATCAAGCGAAAACATAAGGAGCGATGGACTGAAGCCCCTCACATGCACTACGGGAAAGTATTCATTAAAGAACCATCGAAAAATAAATCTGAAGAACTACTCGAGATGAGTAGGAACCAAGTCAGAACAATAACGGGACTTCTCACTGGTCACAGTCCAACGAGAGGACACCTGAAAAAAATGGGACTGTACAATAGTCGTGTTCGGTATTTACATCAGACTGCTCCGATGAATCTGAATCGTTCGTTTATGACATCTAGATGTAGGGGAAGTAGATTTCATCCGTTCGGCAATTAAAATCGGAGCGATTTGACAAAGATCTTAATGCTCGGAGAAATTTGACCGAGCAAAGCAATTGATCTGAATTTGTGAGGTTAATGTTCAAATGTTTATGTATGACTGGCCATTGTGCTCGTATTCGTATTTTCAAAATAACGTTCTCATATTGAAAGAAATACAACTTTTTGATTCTGAGCAAGACAAAACACACAGCTTTATGGTGTCAGATGAGAATTATGAAGAAATTGTCACAAATAATAATTAGTGAACACATTCAACTATTGTGCTCAGATGATAAATTCAAAATTTTTTTTTTATATATTTCTTCTTATAGATTTGACTCTGGCTGCGATTCTTTTGGAAAAAGAACAAGATAAAGAAAATTTCTGGTATACTCATATTGAAATGGAAATAAATGAAATAAATAAATGGGGTTAGGTTAGGTTACCGTCACAGACTGTCAACAAAATGTCCAATTCGTTCGTTTATTGCCGATTGCTCCGATCTATCTGTGACCACGTGACTAGAATCTGCTCTAATCTGCGATGTAAATACCGAACGTGACTATTGGAGAACTTCTCTGCAGACAATGCGGTAAAGGGACAGAAATGGCCAAACACTTATTGATAGAATGCGAGGCATTGGATCGCAAAAGACAAGAAATATTCGGGCAGCCTAGGCTGACTCCCGAAGAATACAACAGCCAACCGGTGAAGAACCTGTACATACTGGTGCAGGCAATAAGAGCTACGGAATGGGTGCTGTAAAATAAACTGGAATGCACAAAAAGCCCAGAAGGCTGAGGTGTAGCCGGTGACAGGACCATCAACCAAGGGAAAAAAATGGGAAACTCGAAGCCACAAGAAGATAGATGATGAAATATTCATCTTATGATACTTGGATGATAGCAAACAAGAAAATATTCATTTATAATACCACAAGTGATAATATTTTGCCGGAAATATTCGGTGATTGTTACGACAGCTTGTTGCCTAGTAATTTCGTGAATGACATTGTTATCAAAACTACGAGCCGTAGGCGAGTAGTTTTGGATCAATGTCATGAGCGAAATTAGAGCAGCAAGCTGGAGTATGTCAATCGACGAATATTTCCAGGAAAAATAGTATCACGAGTTGTATTCGTATGACTATTTCATGATTGAATGAGACAATATTTATAAGAAATAGGAAACATAATTCAAGTATATTCCAACTCGAACTGCGAAGAAGAACATAATGATAGTAATGAAATACAGAATTCACTCTTTTAGAAATTAACTACCTACTTATAGTTATTCACAAAGTGGAATGTACAATTTTGATAAACAGTATTTTTTTTATTATCTTGAAAATGGTTGCTCTAAAAAGAGTGTATACGATTACTATCCAATTCAAACAAAATAAATTGAATTTATGTGACATGGAATAATTAAAAAAATATATATCGTCGCCAAGGGCTCAAACCATCGACCTTCGTATCCTCGCGCAACTACCCTAACAGTTGCGCTACATCAGCTAGTAATTATATCAGTCAGTCACAATAACTTCAGTAGTTGAAGAAGATTACTTCAAAAAGGAATTTGAATTCTATTATTGTTGTGTCAGACCGTCAACAAATATGCAAACTTTTTAAATTACACATGAAACGTCCAGCCAGAATGAAATTGTCTCGCCTTTCGTACAAAATATCTCACTAACGCGAATTATAAGTAAATAAAATAAAGTAGAAACTTAAGTTATTGTCTCAGATTTGAATCCAAAGCAATCTTGACCAGACACACGATGTCAAAATTTTATCGCTGATAAACGAGGTTAGTTGGTCACGTGTGGGTCAATTCGGCTTCTGTATTGGTAGAGCAAGTCCGATGAAATTTAATAAACAAAAAATATCGCTAGAATACAGAAGAAACCATGAAAATGGTCGATTCTGATTGGTTCTCATGATCAAGAATGGAATAGTCATTTATAAATTGAGTGCAGTCAGAAGTTTTTCAACTCAAATATAGATAGGCAACTTATACCAGGTGTTCAACAATGATTAAACACAACGTGATCATTTTTGATGCGGCGTATCTTTTCCACCCATGTTAAAGATATACGAATGCATTCTTGGTTGCATAGTAATCTGTCAGGTGGTGTTTAATCATTGTTGAAGACCCGTTATCTCCCTCAATACAGCTGATAACTTAATAATTACCAATGTGGTGTACTGCTTCATACTCAGAAATCATTCTTAAGAAACTGGAAAGGACTTATCGTTTCATAGGTAGGGAGACTTGATGATTTTTATACGATCAATAGTTTAGTCAATGTTTGTCGCTGGAATCAGTCAGATTCTTTCTAACCCCTCGTAACAGAACCTAGAAATGTTGTTGGTATCATTGCTTCCGGAAGAATGAAAAAAATGGATGTAAACTATGGGAAAATCGAAACCACGAGAAGATTAATGGATAAATTCGAAATTCTCAGAAATTAGGGAAGGATAAATCTCTTCATAGGTAGAAAGACTTTATGATTTTCATACGACCAATAGTAAATGTTTTAGTTTTCCTGGAGATCAGACTGCTCAGATAATGTGGATTGACATTTATAGACCTAATTAAAATATGAAGTTTTTGTCTGAAATATAGCATAAGAGATAAAATCATTTGGATGAAAAACAGAACAGCAAATGTTATTTGCTGAAAAAAATATGCACATTACCTTGAAAAAGTCCGAATGCATCAAATGCAACCCGGCTCTCACTGACCCATCTTCATACTCGTATTGCCTCAATAACGCCTGAGGCAGCTCTTCTAATAACGAGCCTAGAGCACTGTCGGGTGCTTTCAGTTCTTGCAGCTGAATAGCCACAGTTTCAGTCTTATTGTTGACACCCGTCAACAGTCTATGAAGCCTTTGCAGAGCCCACATCCGTTGGTTGGGAGCTAGTAAATGAAAAATGGCAGAGATAGTTTTTGATTTATCAGTAGTGAAAAAATACTGACGTTCATCACGATGAGAAAAGGCACAGAGATTATTTTTTTATTTCTTCTATATTTCCCAAAATAAATTCCCAAAGTGGAACCTACGTCGTGACGTCACACCAAGTACTTTAACGCGCCGACGATCTATTGGTAGTCGAGAAGAATAAATGATTCACTATCGAGTGCGATGAACCGCGTTGCCGTCTCAACAGATTCTGTATCTTCTTTAGATATTTCAACATTCATCTCTCTCAAGACTGAACTGATTTCAACAACTCACTTGTTCCTGTTTTTATGAACTGAACCTGAACTGAACCCCAAATTCTGATGATATCGCTCTAATATCTAAGTCATAATATCTATTCTATTCTATTCTAATATGTAACAATCCAGGGGAAGAAAAAAAAATGAACAGATGAATATTGAGAGCGATGAATGTCGAAATATATCCTGCAATGTCATTATTACTAAATTCACAGCGGCAACGACTGTCATTAACTGTTGAAAATCAGGAAGTCAGGTAAGTCAGCAATCGGCGATAAACTCAATAGTTGTAGATAGGTTAATGAAAAAAAAAAAACAATGAATTAATCATGGAAAACATTTATGCTGCTATTCTGCCGACCATCTATGTAACTTAAATATGTATGTAAGTTAGGTACGATACAGAGTCTGTAACAGTCATACTTACAGATTCTGTTAATTTAATAGTCGTGTCGGAATTCCCGCCTGTCCTCTTACTGAATATTGATAGATGGCTAACTTCATAGCTACTCATTAACCTCACATTTCAGGGTTGGTTTTGATAAATTCATAAGAAAATGGATATTTCAGAATGGTAATTATCTACATCAATTATATCATTCACAATTTTACACTTGTACAATCTGTAATTCTCCTTTTTCATGGTTATAGAAATCTCGAATTCGAATGATACAACTATTAATTAGGGTCCCTTGATGCAAACTGACGTATTTGTCATCTAACAGGGTACGTACAGATCATAGCTCCTTCCCCTTTTAATCATCTAGTGACTTTGGTTTCGTGTATTGGCGTCCCTGACATGACATTGCTGTCACGTCACATTCATAGGCGTTGAAAGAGATCTTACAAAATTTTAATTTTACAGTTGATCTTAATACGACATTATTCAATTATGTTTTGGAAGGATGGTAAAATGTGCTGCGTTAGGCTGTATCAATCAGTTGGATGACAAATTTGAATTTGTCAGCATTCCATCAAATGCAAATGAACTAAGAACATGGAAAGTGAAGTGACTGAATGGGGAAAATTGGTAAATACATCAGCAAAATATTCGAGGTAAAACTATAATACGAAATCACATATTATACTTTCTCATTGTGCCTATAATTATCCACTCCACAAGTTTTTGAATGCATTTTAGTAGAAACAGTTTTGATTAAAACGGAGGATTAAAAGAAGAGGCATATGCCCTACCATTTAAAAAATTATACCAACATTCAGGAAATATTAAGTGTTCGTGAAAAACTGCAAAAATGATTCCCAGCATGAATATATAGAGCACATGACATATGAGCACATTAGTTTGAATGCCTACATACAATTTGTCTCAACCATAAGGCTAGGCCTGACATCAAAATATAATTATTGATGAGTACTGCCTAAGAACAGTCCCATTTGGTAAAACGTATTGAACTTTCAGGAAAATTTGCTCACTGCCTCACAAAGATTAAGCTGGAGTCGAAAAATCAAAAACTCGAATATTATCATCATCATTTGGATATAATATGTAAAGTTGAATGAGAAATTACATGTGGAAATCACGTATGATACGCCAATATCCTCAATATTACCTAAAAAACAACAAATGTCAGAAATCTAGTGTCTATCCCCAGAAATTAATAAAGATGGAACTATATAACTGTTTCACAAACACTTTAGAGTGAGAGGAGACGAGGATCTGTCCGTACCCTGTTAAGATGACAACTACGTCAATTTACATCAAGGGACCCTAGTTGTGGATAGGTTAATGAAAAAAATCAAAAAATTAATCATGGAAAACATTTAGTTCTTACAGAGGAAGCTCAACTGCGAGCAAGCGGCGAGAGCGGCGGCCAGCCGCGCCATCAGGGCCGCATCGGCGCACGGATACAGCCGCGCGTCCAGCAGCCGCATCACC
Organism: Phaedon cochleariae; assembly: GCA_918026855.4. NCBI lineage: Eukaryota > Metazoa > Arthropoda > Insecta > Coleoptera > Chrysomelidae > Phaedon > Phaedon cochleariae. Next base: position 38,688,340 of record OU896718.1, on the reverse strand, counting down.
ATGACGGTCGACGGCTGGCTGAGCACGGCGCGATCGGAGCCGAGCTCGCTGAGGCCGTGATTGGACATGACGGGGTAGACGGTGAAGCGCCATCCCCAGCCGTTCACGGAGCTGTCGCTGGTGAAGGTCCACCGCAGCTCGTCACCTGGGAGAGATAGGAAACTTAGACCATTAACACTCTGTATTCATTTCTAAACAGACGAAGTAAATTGGGTTTGAGACACAAATTGAATATTTGCATCATGGCTATCAAGCCACTTTTACCATATGTCTCGGTAGTCTGGGGCCACACAGCTAAATCTCATATCACCAGATTACCAACATTACAAAACAGAATCGCGAGAATGGTGACAGGATCTCCTTGGTATGTTCGGGATAACCAGATCGCCAGGGATCTGAAACTCCCTTCACTCGTGTCAAGTCATTAGAGAACGAAACATCAAGACTTTCGAAAAAACTGAGGTTCATGAGAATCAGCTTCTTCTAAATGCACTTGATTATGACCCAGGTGATCATTCAAAGTTCAAAAGACCGAGATTGTCCATAAACTAGAGAAAATATCGACATTATGATATTTATTTATTCCGTTCCATCTTTTTCAATTCCCAGAATGTATTTCTGAAACTAGCAGAAGGGCTGTTCGCATCAAACTTCAATACCGTTTTTTTTATTTTGTTTCATAATAGATATCAGGATAAGAGGAACTCTTTCCTGGTCTGAATCAAATAAAAGAAAGATCCAATAATAATACTCTGGCTGCCGGTAGAGTTCCTAAATGTACTTGACACTGCTGTTTTGACATTTTTTGTGTATTTGAGTACGGACACTAGACAAGCAGTGACAATCAAACATAACCACAAACGATTTTGAAGCAGATGATATGTTTTGCCAGACAAGGACAAGAATATGTTTTTCGCTTAGATAAAGGATCCTTCCTTCCTCCACTAGTCTTGGGAAGAATACATCCAAATATCTTTCTCTGTCTTTGATTTTTGTATGAGAGTGCACAGCGTCTCCTCGAGTGGGTAAAAGGGTACGATAAATTGATTAGAAAATTATTTCTTCTCGAAATATTGAATGATGAGGCTGAAGGACCTCAATGGAGGTCGATATCAAGTTGGTATGTACTTATATACCAACGAAATACATATACTATTCCTATGAAATGAGTCTCTTATATGTAGGTCTATATATATACATGTTCAGTTATTCCCAAGAAACAATTGACGTATATGTTTATCACAGGGAACATTAAAAAATAAACCATAATGTATTACATTACATTTGAAATGTAGTAGGTATAGGTATAATCATTATTCTAGTAATTCTCAGAGTTTGAGCTGATCCTTGTTTGAGTGAATGAATGATTAAAATAATTGATATGTTATATGATCTCTATATGGATGACATGACAAAATTCTTTCTTTTTGGTACTGATATTTTTTTTGAGACTTGTTGGCAATTCATAAAACTTATTCAATAAAAGTTCGATTAATTTATATAGATCATGCGTAATACCTGGTATTCTCAATTCAGAGGACCAATCGCTCCATTCCCTGCCGGAACAAGTGGCCACGATTCGCCCCGTTCCGTCCGTTATCTGAAGAGGATCGTGCCGTCGTTCGGTAGAGCATCGCCTGTCGAATTCCACTCGAAGAGCGTCAGCTCCAGGCAATCTCACGTGACCTGGAATTTTCCCATAGTAATACCGAATCTAATAGCGACTTCTTTTCGTGAACCTGGTGGTGCACTGGTTTTGCAAGTTTTGCACACGCACTACGTTAGTTCTCTCCAAAATGTGAACTAGTGCATCCCCAATGGAATACGAAATAATATTATAATGAAATTATTGTTGGAGGTTGAAACGGATAAGTTGGTTTGTCTTCGTTTATAACTTGTCCGCATCCTGAAATTTTATCTTAACTTCAATTAAGAACAAAGTAAATGTTTCATGGAAATAGTTTTGAGTACTTTTTTACTACTACTGACTAATTTTTAGTTAATTCACTACTCAGATTTTCGAAAACTGTTGCGACATACATGGTTTATAACAACTTCGAAGCCGCCCCTGCGCTAGTCGCTAACGAAACTGGCTGACTGACGGCAGGCAATTGCTATACACCCTAAATACTACTACGAAATTTCAACTTTTAGAAAACTTTCAGCCACTATAAGACTTCATTTTTATTACTCAATCAAATCATTTTAACATAGGTGACTTTGATAAGGCAGCCATTTTCCTTGGATTGCAGGCACATGATCAATTTGAATATAAGAATGCTAATTATGATTTTTTGAAAATGGATTCTCGAATTTTACTGAAATTTAGTAGCAACGTCATTGCATGGAACCATGTTAGAGGCTAAAAATTTACTGTTGGCCACTGGTGCAGAAATTCAAAGCTACTACTACTTTTGGGTGTATGATAAATTGACATTCATCATACAGGGCGTGGAAATGAATTCTGAAGGAGAATGCAAATTCTCAATTTCAGAAATTTTTATATTTTATTTTCAAACTCTTATCGTGTGTGTTCAATAGATATAATTCAATGTTCGTCGTGGCATATAGCCAGGAAAGTAGTTGTTTTCTATTGAATTAACTGAAAAAGAGTAAATATTCTCATCACATAGAGAATGCGAATTCTCAATGTTTTGTTTTATATAAATATATATCCATTTTTGTATGTTCATAATTTATCTGAGAATATTCATTTTCTACTACTACTGTTTAGAGTTCCTAAATTGCTTAATGTCGACAAATGTCTCATCTACCTCTGTTTCACATTGGATTATGTCATATTGAGGCAAAAAAATATTTGACAATCAGTAAATTTAGCCAAATAACGTTATTCTGGAAAATTGATTTGATATTGATATAATACCATCAGGATCAGGATAATCATTTGGAGTTCTTAGTATGCAATAATTCAACTATCTATTTCTGAAAGCAATACTTCTCTTCATTTCCGAAAATTACCTGGGAATTAACTCAAAGTATGATGAATAATCATTGCTGATCACCGAATTATTTCAATCAGTTAAAATCGAAATAAATAAATAACGCGAATTGAATAATGCTTAGTTTCTAACCTCTCAAAGTGACATCATCAACATATGGATGACTAGACTCTTGAACAACCGGATGTGGAGTAGTCGACAAATTCTGGGTACTGTTCGTCGTATCTTCTAGTTCTGTGATGCACAACTCCAAGAGCATAGCACCTATACTAGGATTCACAGTTCCCATAGCTGGAAATTAAATCAAACATGAACAATTAATAAATCACGAATACATTGAAATTGGGAAAACCGTTCTCTGAAATTGTGCAGACGTTTTGGTACCATCTTCACAACTAAGACAGAATATTAACAGTGAATAATCATGTAGGTACGTCTGCAGCGCAAACCAAAAACAAACGCCGTCATACTTGTAAATTAAACCTATTAGTAATAGTCCAATATGCTACGAGGTACAAAGATGGAAGTAGCACATTGCATCATGATAGAAATACAATATGGCGTGCTACGACGCATCTTCGTATATGTAACTGCGAGTAAAACAATTGCTCGCAGTCTGAGCTCACATTTATCAATTCGCCATAGTGGCCGTGATCATTATTGGTGTGAGTATAGACTCGCAATGACGTTATGCACAGAAAAGACGAATTCAAGATACTTGAGTAGCACACCATATTATATTTCTGATTCTTGTTTGGTGTCAATATATGTGCACTACACTGTTTTACCACTAACCAAACCGATTTTTCAACGCCTCGACACGTGTTTCGCTTACTACGTTAGCATCTTCAGGAAAAGATCAAAACTCAAGATGCTAAAATAGTTAGCGAAACACGTGTCGAGGCGTTAAAAAATCGGTTTGGTTAGTGGTAAAACAGTGTAGTGTATTATCGTGCCAAAGGTTCCAGTCTTCGATATATCAAAATATGTGATTAAATCGTTTCCATTTATTATTTCGTGATACTCCTTCTTTTCCCATTTCTTTTCCTCTTACTCTTCTTCTTAACTCCTCATATACTAATTCTCTCGGGTTCTCTAGCCGTTAGATTTATAGTTTCTTGTTAGGTTTAGGTCTGGCCAGAATGGAAGAACAGTTTCAATCCACTTGGTAGAATGTAACTGAACTCTGGCCATTTATTCGCCACATTAAGTATGATAAACCTACAACCTTATACTTGTGATGGTTTTTGGGGAATAAAAACGTATTATTATTATTATTATTAACATCATGCATCCAATCAGTCAAAGATAGACAGTTGGCGAACGTTCACGAGCATAACATTGCAACCACTATTTGCTGTTAAGTCCCGCACGTCCTATCCCCTCACAAGTTTCGGCTTCGGGGAATTGGTTCCCAACTTTGAAGTAGCGATATACAATTTTTTTTACTTACTTATCAACACCATCGATAAGATATCTTTCGCCTGATCATCCTCGATCCTATCAGCGACAGCCAGCTTCAGCAGATCCACCAACAGCCTGGCGTCATTTTCCGTCAACAGGGAAGTGAACTCGTCCAATCCGCTCTGTCCCCCGTCCCCCACCACTTCGGCGTGTGACGTCAGAGTGGCGGCGATCACTGACATGGCGCTGGTCGACATCCTCGAGTGCTTGGACGACATGCTGGCCGAGCAACTGCTCGCAGTCATGGATTGGTGCAGGGCCAGGGGAGTGTCTTCGGTATCCGGAGTCGGATTCGGACTCTAGAAATGGGGTTAACTCTACAGGGTGGGCCACCAGTAACGCCTCGGTCTTTAGAAGGCCAACCACTCATCTTAAGGACGTTGCATGTCAACATAGGCTACCATTTGAAATTATTTCGAAACATACAATATCCCTCACAAAAAAATCCACTGAAGTTATACCCTACCCTATACAGGGTGTCTGTAAAAGGTTGGGACATGGCTCGGCTGTGGACTCCTGGGATAAAAACAAGTTGATTTAGGCCAGCTTACCTATATCCAGACACAGACACCCTGTATATTATTTCATTTCGAGATTCTCCCTCCCGGAATAGCTGATTTCAACGACCCATCGTACTTGGGGTCTAGCAGTAATAACTACTGAGATATAGGGTGTGAAAAATAGAGATTTCCAAGTTCAGGAATTGTTTGTGTCGAAACTATTCATAATTGGTCGAAATGATTTACATATCCCTATCTGAATTTTTTATTCACTATCGATTGGTATTCAATTAAAATAGATACAGGGTGGTCAAAAATCTCAATTCTGAACCACCCACGTTCAAGACTTACATTGATCGCAACGACTTCAGCAAGCGAAACAGGTGCCTCTCCTCCACCAAGGGCTATTTCACCTTCTTTATTGTTCATCGTCATCGACCCCAAAGGTTGTTCAAGTGAATTATCAGAAGTATTGTCAGGCTACAAACAAAAATAACAATAAGGCGTGGCTTTAAGTCAAGTATATTCAACTGTATCTGTATAGTACGGCTCGAATTCAATACAACCAGAAATTCACAGTGACGTCAGCCGAACCTTATACCTTATATATATCTAGCAGGGACTGACGTCATAGATGGGATGATGAAAGCGGATTGATACCAATGAACTTAATATAAACTCCTGGAAGGGATCCTCTGTGAACGACGAGTGAGGCAAAAATATTGTTCAGGCAACCCGCAGTGGTTACGAATACCTAGCTCTTTCTATCTTATGTTGGCTAATGAGAAGCGCTCGCATTATTTGAAATAATTCCTAGTTTTTTGCTTTCATTTAAGACTGTACGTGATTAAATATGAATATTCATTTAGGAAAAAGTATAATGTTGTAATCAATTATTATTGGAAAATAATTATTGATTTTATTAATTGACTCAAAAGTGGGATTCCATTTTTATTCTTACAGGATTAGGAAGCCAAATGAATACAAAATTGAAATTATATATTCCCATTCAAATGTCACAATATATTGTATAGAGTGAGCGAAGCTCAATGTCTCAGCACTATCAGAAGACATAGAAAAACGATAGAAAAAATTTGAAAAGAGGTTCTTGAATGGTATCGAGTACCAAGGTCTATTTTAAGCCTAATTTTCAAGAGTACCTATTTTTCCACAAACATTTCACTATTAGAAGGTGAATAAAAGGTGAATTGAAAGTGAATAAAAGTACAGTCATCTTCAGAGATCATGTCGCACATGGACGGTGTTAGCTCTGTTAATTACCGCGGCAATTGCGACATGACACCTTCATTTTTTCCTTTCTGGAGAAGTAGAAGCTCCAAAGTCAAATCTGAAAAGACAATATTATGATATACTTAGCTCATGAGTAAAAATTTGAACTTTACCTTTAAAATGTTTTTTTAGTACCTCATCAAGATTGTCATTGTCCTTTTTACTTTTCGTTTCAGTGTTTTCACTTTTCTTTGCAATGGAATAGGCCTTCTCGAATGAAACAGTTTATGGGTTTCATTATCAATAAACTTTGAAACTTACATGGGAGCTGGATGTTGTCAGCAAATCAATGTCCATATGAGAAACATTGTCTTTAGAATCCAAGTTATGAACATCTACAGACCAGACACATCCTGAAAATGAATTACTATAGTTTTTCCAAGCATCTGAACAATTTTCAACTTACCCAAGGAGGACAATTTCTGTTTGTCTTGCTTGTTTTGCATCCAAAGGCAACACAATATAAATAACCATTGATTATTGATTCAAAATCACAAATCTTTTCAACAATAATCAATTCACACCAACAAATTCAGTCCTTTTGAAGAAATAAAACACGCCAAATTTAGCGATATTTCACATAACAAAAAACAATGAAGTTCTGTGTTCACTTTTTTGCCTATTTAGATAAAAAAAAGATCTCACGTACTCCAATCAATGGATAAAAGAAAATGTATACACTAATCCGCCATTAAACAACACGAGTGTGAAAGAGACAGGTTACCGTAACACAAGCTATCTTTGTTGCAGCTGCCCCTGACACACTTTGTGCTATTCGAGAGAAAGGCAGTCTCCCTTCCAGGTGTTGATATTGAGTTCATTGATTGAGACAACCTGTACAGATACAGTTGATTGTCGTTGAGCTGCACTCACCTTGGTTTTATTATTCGTTATGTTGGTGTGACTGCACAGGGCTTTGACTATACACTGCCTGAGCTCCTGGATGTGCATAGCGTTCAAAATGTGCTGTAAAGCCTGCTGTTTGGCAGTGTTACTCTCCAGAGACATGACAATGCTGCTCAACGTCGGCACATTTTTGTTGGCCGCACGAGTTTGTGGCTTCTCTCCGTCGTACAGCCCCAAAATGCTCGATCCTAAAGGATCTTTCGCCACCTGGTACGTGTAAATTGGAAATCAGGCAAAAAATGGCGAATAAGATTGATAGGAGCCATAACTTATATGGGAGTTATGCTTTGGGAAATAGTAGTTGGCCATTTTTTACAAAAAAAAAAAACAAGTGGAAGCTTGCATTTCTTTCAGATTTTGACAGTTTCATCTAAACGAAAGAACTAAGGTGAAGAAAAATCATACCGGTTAAATACTGTCTTCTCTTCTAGTTTCTACTAGAGTTCCTAAATGTACTTGACACTGCTGTTTTGACGTTTTTTGTATATCAGAGTACGGACACTATGACAAGCACTGACAATCAGACATGACCACAAATAAATTGATGGAACAAGCGGGAACTGACAGTACACGGACGTACATGACATAAATGTCAAAGGTTTGACAAATTGAGAGAATTAGGAGAAAAATGCAAGTTTGTGCAGTTTCCAACTGTGAGAACACGGGAAATCAGTTCACTCTATCCGAATTTCCATCGGATAACGTAATTCTACAAAAATGGAAACAGAATATGATGCGGCCGGCATGGAATATATGTTCAGGTCACAACATTTGCGAGGTATTCAAATTTCTTGGTAGGATATAGAACATTTGTCAACGCAATTTTATCAGGTACACTTCAGAACGGAAGATTTGATTGAAGAATAGGATCGCAATGAGAGAAAGAGCCGAACCCACAATTTATAAACTGAGCGAGTATCAAAAAGAACCTTATTTCAATTTAGAACATTGCAAGATATTATAAGAGCACAGAACAAGAACGCTTACCGAGTGAACCATTTATGTTAGGTATTGAAAATGATCTTCCGATGGCTGAGTTCAAACCAAAAATTCCCTTTAGCAATGTGAACGGCGATCTATAGTGAGTCTAGCGCTTGTATTACTTATTGCCTACCACTCTTGTACAAGTGAAATTGTTCCATACGAAATGAAAGTATGTTTCATTGGTTGAAATTTATCATTTTTACCCCATTCTGAACTTTTGTGATGTAAAAATATTCAACTGAACGTATATAACTATATACCTACATATAAGAGACTTATTTCATAGGAATATTATGTTTTTCTTTGGTATATATGTACATACCAACTTGATATCCACCTCCATTGAGGTCCTTCAGCCTTATCATTCAATATTTCGAGAAGAAATAATTTTCTTATCAATTTTTCGTACCCTTTAGCAACTCGAGGATACGCTATGCACTCTCATATAAAAATCAAAGACAGAGACAGATATATGGATGCTCTTCCCAGGACTTGTGGAGAGAGGAAGATGCGAGGATCATTTATCTAAGCGAAAAACATATTCTTGTCCTTGTCTGGAAAAACATATGATTTGCTTCCAAATCGTTTGTGGTTATGTTTGATTGTCACTGCTTGTCTAGCGTCCGTACTCTAATATACAAAAAACGTCAAAACAGCAGTGTCAAGCACATTAAGGAACTCTAGTTTCTACAAATAAAAATACCAGTAATATTTCAATATACCTGACCTAGAAAAAAAATTAATCGCTAGTCAATGACACTTTGTTTGAAAAATGATGATAGATCTTACTCATCTTTGGGCGTTTCAGGTTCGAATCTACTCTCGTTTTCAACTAAACAATGAAAAATAATACTCTTGGTAATCATGTCTTCATTTTTGTGTTTTGTCACATCCCAGTGACAGTTGTCAGAAGAAACTGTTAGTTACACGATTTTTTTATAATTGATCTCGAAATTATATTATTACTGGAATAACCAATCAATCAATTAAACACACAATCAATCAATCGCTCACATAGAAATTTCCAGAAACGTGGAATGTAATAGTTTTCAAAATAACCTACATTTTCCTTCTTCAAACATATATTCAAATAATACTAATGAGACTTGAAAATTAAATTCTTAAGAATGTTATAATCCATTATTCATGATAGATAACGAAATACATTCGCTAGGTGTCTAGACCAGTGAGAAACAAGGTCCAACAGTCCTTGTATACTATATTCTCATCTGTTATGTACTAAAATATAATTCGTCAGGTATTTACATAAGTGAAAAATATGGTCCAACAGACCCTATTCACTATTCGCAAAGGAAATTCACACGTCGCCCTACCTGACGGTAGCAACTCGAACACTTCAAAGCACTACACTGTTTTACCAGGAGAAGATTAGTTTTAACCTTCACCTGAAGATGCTAAGATAGTTAGCGAAACACGTGTCGAGGCGTTAAAAAATCGGTTTGGTTAGTGGTAAAACAGTGTAGTGTATTATCGTGCCAAAGGTTCCAGTCTTCGATATAACTTCAAAGCAGTTTGTTTTGATGATATGACCAATAAGCATTGACAAAAAACAAATGCGAACCAATCAAAACAAAGTAAACAGACCGCTTTTACAGCTTTCAACAACTCCGATAGGTGGCGTAAACTTATTTTCTATCGCGAATATTCACAAAACTGTTATGTACTTTATAAATTCACTAGCTGTCTAGACCAGTGAAAAACGAGGTAGAACTGGAATGTACTATTGAATGTTCCAATGACCATGTATGAATTATTATCCTTAAAATGTCTACTTACCGGAAATATAACGGGTTCCACTTTGGATACGGTCTGCGTGTCCTGCATCGTCCACGCAATAGAATGGGAGCTGCCGCAAGCGACCCGGTTGATCTTCACGTCTTCGAGACCTTAATAATAAAAAAAGTTGATAGTCGCTGACGTTACATTTGGAACTCAACAAAATAATGATCAAAGCCTACTCATAGCACCATTTATAATCCGAACTTGAATAGAGGACGATTTTTTCAATAATTCAATTCTTCATCTTGTTTGAAAGTGCACCACTCAACTAAGAACGCTTAAAGGTTAAAAATCTGTTGCATAAACGCATGCGAATCCAAAAATTATTCACGACAGTCATGGGCAGTTCTTGCCCAGAGGCTGCTTTGGACCGATTGAAAACTATCCCAATTTCACTGAGCTTAGGCAAATACACGACGGTGTTTCAGGCAGAAATTATTCCAATACATCATTGCGTGAAAGAATTGATAAGGCAAGAGTTTAAAGGGAAAACCACTGCAATCTATTCGGATAGCCAGACGGCAATCAAAGCAGTTAACTTAAAGCTAGTATGGGACTGCTCAAAAACCCTAAATGAACTGAGAAGTCAGAACAGACTGACTCTAGCATGGGTACCAGCAAACACAGGGTACGAGGGCAATGAAGAGGCAGACTCACTTGCCCGAGCAGAACAAACAAAGCTCTGAATGGCCCAGAACCCTTTTGTGGTATTGCGAAAGCTATACAAATGACAAGTATCGAATCATGGATTCAAACCAAATCTCAAGAATGGTGGAACAACTCGCCAGGAATGAGACAGGCAAAAGAGTTTATTAAAAAAACATCGTCAATGTTCACAGAATATCTACTGAGCCAGAAACGAAGTACAACTAGAATACTAGTGGGACTTCTCACAGGGCATTGTAGGCTCAACAAACACATGAGTTCGATAGGTCTGACTGAAGAACTGCTGTGCAGGTTCTGTCCGAAAGAGGAGGAAACAGCAGTACACATACTTTGTCACTGTGGGGGCTTGTTAAGACTAAGGTTCCTTACGCTGGTTGAGGAAAAACCAAGAGCCCAAAGTTCTGAAAGCTACGAAGCCCCCCTAATTTAATCTAATCTAATCCCGAACTAGTTGGTATAAAAGGTGAACACGTGATCTGTCGATTTTTTTTTATGTTCTGGTTTCCACAAAAAGGGATATCCTGTAATATTCAGAGAACATCGTGAGAACCAAGGGAAAAACGGTAGGAATTGGTGTTCTTCTTGAATTTCTGGAGGTTATATGCCTCGGGGAACATCTCCAGCCTCGCTATTCGTTGGATGAATGAGTCTTTGCAAAGAGATGTTCTACAGGTTTCCAAAGTGACCCCGAAGGGGTGCAAAGCCTCAATTCGACGGGTTAATCTCGCGGGGACTGCCAAGGGAGGAACAATTGTTGATCTTTCAGAAGAGCATCGTCCATGAAAATATCTATACAATAGAACCAGATCGCCAACTTTTCTAAAGTGTTCCAGATAAGTGAGTGAGTTTGCGAGCGAGGCATCACCCACGAGACGAATTGCCTTTTTAGGACAGAATCCAACAGTTTCAGGGTATGTTTGGGTGCTGCACTCCAAATATGGGAACAGTATTCCAGGACAGGTCGAATGTGTGCCTTATAGATCATAAGCAGCTGACTGGAAGTGAAATAGCTCCTGGCCCGAAACAGAAAACCAAGTTTTTGGGATACACTTTTAGCAATTGATCTCACGTGATTTTCCCAAGAAAGGTTATTGCTGATAGAAATACCATGAAATACCAAGCATCGAAATGAATCTCTTCAAAGGTATGGTTACTCCTGACAAGCTCATGTTGGGCACAATGAGATCAGCTCTTCAGGAGAAAAGGCATGCTTGTGTTTTGTTTGCATTGAATTCTACCAAGTTATTGGATCCCCATTCGAGAATTGTTGCCAAGTCTATATTTATGTTGTCAACATTTCTTCCTCGTTCGTTTCTGATTTGCCTGGCTGGTATTGGAGCCCTGGAAGAGAAGGCGGTATGGAGGGTACTATCATCCGCAAAGCTGTGTACTGGACATGAAGTTGCTTCCAAAAAATCGTTGATATGGAGTAGAATTAGTGTTGGTGCGGAACACCAGCATTCATGATGAGAGTCAGATGAAACTCCGTCGACCACTACATGGAGAGACCTGTTTGAGAGAAAACTAGCTAGCAGAGAACATAGCTGGGGAGGCAAGCCATAAGATGGAAGCTTGGCGAGAAGTCCGTGGTGCCAGACTCGATCGAATGCTTTGGAGATATCAAGTGCCACGGCTAAGGTTTCACCATATTTTTCAATAGATTGCTGCCATATATGTGAGACGTAAGCGAGCAGGTCACCAGTTGATCTCTGATGATGGAAGCCATATCGTTGATAATACTTGAATGTTCCAGGTATTTCATGAGCTCGATGTTGATAGCTTTCTCCATGATCTTTGAAATAATAGATAGCAGTGCGATCGGTCTGTAGTTGCTAGTTAGGGTCTTTTTGCCTTTTTTAGGAACTGGTTGTACTCTTGTAATTTTCCAGTTGGACGGGAATATCCCCAATTTGTAAGAGTAGTTGAACAACTTGCAGAGAACGGGTGTTAGTTCGGGAGCACATTTCTTGAGAACAATCGGTGGGATTCCCTCGGAATACGAAACAGTTCCGAGAAAACGCGACCACTTACTTCCTTGTCACTGCGCATGCTTCTGATGGTTTCGGACTGTTAATTTTGTGAACGCAAACAAACCTATCATAATCCACTGACCTTGCACCAGGGCCGGCTTCCGGTTGACCGCCGTCGCCCCGTTGCCCTGCTGGCCGTGATCGTTGTCGCCCCACGCGTACACCTGCCCGTCCTCGGTGACAGCCAAGCAGTGCAGCGCCCCCACCGCCACGTGGACCACCTTCTTGTCGCGCATCGTATCGATGACGGTCGGTTTGCGCACGTGCTGGTCCGTGCCGTGGCCCAGTCTGAAAAGAAACAGATACTTCTCATTATAACCAGCTGACCCGGCAAACGTTGTTTTACCGTAAACATTTTAGTCCAGTAACTCTATAATAATAATAATAATAATAATAATAATATTAATTTCTCAAATTGAAAAGTACAGTTGATGCAAGAATTTAAAAATGTACAATAATAAGAGAAAACGTCAATAAAACCGTATATATACATATACACATCATAAAACACGAAATCATATAAACTCACAAACAACAAGTAAATAAATAAAATAGTTATTTATGCAACAAGTGCAAAAAGTGAGTTGGACAACACGTCGAGTGCAATAAACAATTTTTGCACGAGTTGCATACAACATTTTTTCTACGTTCATGCAAAAAGCAAAAAATGATTCATTGAGGTGCGGCACTAGGTACAATTCTGTTAATTGTCAGAATTAATTTTTGACTGACGTTTCTATAACCACAGTTGCATAATAGAAAATGTGTGTCATGATGACACCACGTGAAGTAGAATGTCAGATGAGTGCAATAAAAACTTTATTGCACTAAGTGCAATAAAGAACTTCTTTTTCCACTGAATATAGTTCATTAAAGTTCTGTTTTTTGCATGAATGTAGAAAAATACAATTAATTGAATAATTCACCATCACATTATTGTATGATGATAAGTCACCCATAGTCTATGAACTCTTGAAGTGTAACAGTTTCTTCAACCTAAATTTGAAAATATGATATATGTGCGAAGAATATTGTAGAATTTACAGCCATTATAATCTACACTTTTTTCATACAATGCTGTTCTATGAGCCTTTGACATTGAAATACCTCTGGAACGAGTATTGTGATTATGACGATATGGTTGAAAGATACATTTATGTTTGAATACATATGCACAAGCTTCCAATATATATGTGCTGGCGACTGTCAGAATATTTAGTTCTTTGAATGCATTTCTGCATGATTCCCTGTATCCTAGCTGAGCAATTTTTCTTATAACATATTTTTGAAGACGGAACCCAGCCAACCATGAGATGTATAAGTGTTGTATACGCTACATCACTTTGTGACATGCGATATCGCATTTGAAGTCACAAACATGTTACCGATACAACGTGGCGATGTGAAAATGTCCGACTCAAGCAACATCACTGTGACGTCGTTCAGACATGAAATGCGACATTACATGCAAAATCACTACCAGGTCACATACAAGTGTACATTTCATATTACAAATACATCACACTGCGACATCGATGATGTGGTCGCTGTACCTCTGTGATATTCGTGGGATATATAATAATCATTCAACTTTACGAAGAAAATGTTTATTTTCCGAAAGTAAAAACAGATGATACAAAACAAATATACATTATTCATAAATGATACATATCAAATACACTTACATTATCTTGGGATCTTTCATCCACCTTGTTTTAGATTGCAATATTCCTATCTCAGAGATAATCACAATATTACCTATTGACAAAATTTTTAGGTCTCTATATCGACGAAAAATTATTATGGACTGAACATATAGACGATTTGAGAAATAAAATAAATCCGATCATAGGCATTTTATTCAAAATCCGAAATATTATTCCCATAAAATACTTGAAATGTATTTACTTTTGCCTCATTTATTCAAATTTGCAATATTTAATTTCTATTTGGGGGAGTACAAATATTTCACGTCTGAAACCACTGATGAAATTACAAAACAAATCAATTAAGTGCATTTTTCATCTACATTTTCTAGAACCAACGATAAATTTATACAAACCAAGACATTTTCTGAACCTGATTTCGTTATATAAACTTAAAATATGTTGCTTTATTCATTTTGCCAGGAATAAGTTGAAAATATCAAATTTAGCTTTCAATGAAGTCAATACAGTCCATAATTATGGGACTAGACAATTGAATTACTTGATAGCAAATACATTCAAGTCAAACATTGGCAAACAATCTGTTTTTCACAATGGAATAATTTTATACAATTCATTACCGAATGAGTTGAAAAATATACATGATGCAAGAAGGTTTAAAATCAATCTTAAAAAATACTTGCTCAGAACAATTTGAAAGAAAAATATGTGGCATGATTTGATTACTTAGGAATGAAATATAACTTTAATCTTATAAGACACAATATTAATTCGTTTCCACTGAGTGGAATTCATTATAGTTAACCCTTTATTATTATTTTTTTTATATGTATTTATGTATGCCTATCATAAACAGAAATGTTTCTTGGGGTAATAAAGACAATCAATCAATCAATCAACTCACCGTCGTTGCTAAATGATTGTATACCACCAATTTGAAGCTGCTATAATATGTGCTATAAATTATCTCAGATATTTCAACAGAGAATTTGGAAGGAAATAGTCTTTACGGAGTCGGACTCATTCACTGACTGACTGACATGGCCATGCACAGCTCAACATGGCGTCTGGCGTGTGCGTTCGTTTTGCGCATGTCTGCGTCACACTCACAGGTCACAGAGATATCTCATGAGGATATCAATGTGAATTATTTAGTTAACGTCGAAGAGATGTAGTTTGAAGAATTCGCTGCCACATTACATAGTTTCCTGGTCGCGATGTCACCTTGTGACGTTGATATCGAATCTACGTCGATAAGATGTGTTAACGAGATATTGCATTTATGCAAGGTCGTTACATCACACAGATGTTGATGTCACACGATTGTTGGCTGGGAATACCCTTTGCACGTCGCCTGAACATATGGGGGTAGTATGCGTCAAATCCGGTAGTTCTGA
The DNA here is from genome assembly GCA_918026855.4 of Phaedon cochleariae. Classification (NCBI taxonomy): domain Eukaryota; kingdom Metazoa; phylum Arthropoda; class Insecta; order Coleoptera; family Chrysomelidae; genus Phaedon; species Phaedon cochleariae. The sequence continues at coordinate 38,672,676 of OU896718.1, read as the reverse complement.
TTTTTTGCAGACTTGTTCATGATGTTGGCCTAATGAATGATCCAAGTTTGTGACCTCGAGCACCGAACGCAACTATGTCAAAAATCGAAAAAACCGCGAAAAAAACGTAATTTTTCGAATTTTGGCGATTGCCGAGTCAATTCAAATAATATGTTTCTGTATGTTAGACTAATTATTACAAAACTGACACCAGAGGTAACGAAAATAGTGCTCACCTGAAATAGTCGCCTTTTCCCCATGTCCAGATATTCCCCGATTTCGTGAGGGCCAGAGAAAACTGAGCTCCGCATTCGATCTGAATGACCCCGCAGGAATTGAGCCTCTCTATGTTGTGGGGAACGTTGCAACCCTCCGAGCCGCCTCTGCCCAGTTTACCGAAATCGCCGTCGCCCCAAGAAAATATCATTCCGTCGTCTGACAGCGCCAGGGTCTGAGCATCTCGACTACCGCAAGCCACCTGCATATGATTATGGATTATTACCGAATGAATTGAAAAATATACATGATGTAAGAAGACTTGAAGTCAATATCAAACAATTTGATTACTCAGAATTGAAATGATATAACTTTCATCTTAAGAAAAAGTATGAATCTGTTTCCACTGAGTGGAATTCATTAGTTAACCTTTTAATATTATTATTATTTTTAAATGTGTTCATGTATCCCTATTATAAACAGATTTTTTTCATGGGGTAATAAAAACAATCAATCAAATCGATGCAGGAAAGAAGTTATCACTTCAATTTCTTTGATACCGAGCGAATATCAATCCACAGGGTGATTCGACATACCAAAAATAGGTACTCTATATTGTCGTGGAATGATTTTATATCATTCCAGATATGCTCGGAGGACCAATTTTGTGTGTATGTGGAGTGTATGACTTCTAATCGGATTACAATGTTTATTAATCAACAATTTGATTTGAATGGCATTGCTTTTTCGTTCATTCTGCTATTCCTTAACAATGACAGCTCAGCACTCTTCTAAAATCTTGCATCTATCAGATGTGGCGAATTATAGGGTGATGAATGATGATTTGAGCGCATCCTTGATTGATATTCTACCTAAAAGTTTGAATACCTCGCAAATTTTTTTGACTGAACCTGTTCCACGTCGGCCGCTTCATGTTTTCTCTCCATTTTGTTCCATTTGATGAGAATTCGAATGAAGGAAATCGATGCCCAGTATTTTTGCTGTTAGAAGCAAGAAGAAGAATCATTTTCCTAGTGTGTTCTTAGTATGACAAACCTTTGAATTGAAATTGATGTATTCTACGTTAGTCACTTCCCGCTGTTTTCATCTATTTATTTGTGGTTATGTCTGACTGTCAGTGTTTGTCAGTGTCCGTACTCTAAATACACAAAAACGTTGAAGCAAATGTGTCAAATACATTGAGGAATTCTAGTTTATAGAGAGTCATTAACGATCAATTTCGTTCACATTAACCCAACTTGTTGATACAAAATCGACAGGAAAAAGGTACTATATTATACCGGGTCTTCAATAATGATTGAGTGCCACGTGACCATTTTCGATGCGGTCTCTCTTCCACCCACGTTAAAGATATACGAACGTATTCTTGTTTGCACAGTAATCTATCACGTGGTGTTCAATCACTGTTGAAGACCCGTTAACACATTCTCACTTGCACTATCCTGTGCCCCACAAGAAAGACGGTCATCAAGCAGATGAGTAAATTGTGATTAACTGAACACCAATTGACATTTTCGATCCTTCAATGCTTCTTCAAATGAATCAGACTCGAAGGACCAAATTTTGTGTGTATGTGTAATTAACAATTTGAATAATTGAATGATATTGCTTCTTCGTTGATTCTGACATTACTTCACCAGATGTGGTGAATTAAAGGGTGATCAATGATGATTTGAGCGCATTCTTGAATAAAATTTTACCAGATTTTGTCCCATCTGATGAGAATTTGGATGAAGTGAATCGATTACCAGTATTTTTGCAGTTTTCATCTATTTATTTGAGATTATGTCTATTAGTGCTTGTCAGAGTGCCCGTACTCTAAATACGCAAAAACGTTGAAGCAATAGTGTCAAATACATTGAGGAAATCTAGTTTATAGAGGGACATGAACGATCAATTTCGTTCACATTAATCCAACTTGTTAATACAAAATCGACAGAAAAATGTACTATATTATAATTCGCGATAAAAAAAAACACGTCGCCCCACCTACGGCAGCAACTTGAACACTTCTGAGCGGTTTGTTTTGATGATATGACCAATAAGCACAAACAAAAAACAAATGTGAACCAATGAAAACAGAGTAAACATGCCGCTTGGACAGTTTTCAAGAACTCCGATTGGTGGCGTACGCTTATTTTCTATATTATAATAGAATCTCACCTGCACTATCCTGTGCCCGACCAACGCCTTCACCAGCTTCGGCTTCAGCTGCGTCACGTTATCCCCTAGCCCCAACCGGCCGTACTCTCCCAGGCCCCAAGTGTACAGCTCGCCGCCGCTGGTGATGGCCGCCGAGTGCGAACTGCCGCAAGCTATGTCCCTGATCTTCTTGCTGCGCAGCGCCTCGATCATGCGCGGCTTGTCCAAGTTGAGCCGGTTGCCGTGGCCCAATTTGCCGTCCTCGCCCTCGCCCCACGAGAACACCTTGCCATCGAGGGTCAAGGCCATCGCGTGCTTGCCGCCCGAGTGCACGGCCACCTAGGTCACGAGAGTCGAATGGAAATAGGGGCGGACTTCGAGGTTCGGTAGGGAAAGTTCGATCTCGATGGGACGACGTGCGTTCTCTTCGTAATTGCATGTACAGTGTGTCTCCTATTTTGAAACCTACCTACAGCTTCAACCATACGAGGTGGAAAAAAACTTTAAATATGAAAGTTGTAGGCTTCCATCTGTACTATCTTTTTGCACTCCTTAAATAAACAAATACGAATCGCAAAATAGAAAAAAAAATCCAAATCCGATTTATAAATCATTGCTGCACTCCTAAAAGTTTTGGAATATTTTCATAATATAATCTTACTATTTCGTTTTTTTTTTCTCAACGGAATAACCCATTTTGATTGAAAAACCGACAGAGATGGCAAAAAATACCTGTTCTGTTTCCATCGCATTTCCGGTATGTCCACAGCCATATAGATACATGTTATTTGCAACTTTGATTCAATGCACTATTTATAGCTCAAGAACAGCTGAACCGGTTAGGATAAAAATTGGTGGGGAGGTATCTTGGAATCAGGAGACGGACATAGGATATTTTGTATTCCTGTAAATTCAAGATAGAGGATCCAATATGGCGGATTCTGGAGATCGGAGATTATGGTTCTTTCGTGAAAATTGGAAAATTCAAGATTGCGGATACAATATAGCGTACGAGTATTGTAATAATGATCCGCTTCTATTCAAAATTGGTATCTGGAGGTTCTCGAGATAGGAGATTACGGTTATTTCGTGAAAATTGGAAAATTCAAGATTACGGATACAATATGGCGTACGAGTTGTGTAATTATGATTTGATTCTATTCAAAATTGATATCTAGAGATTTTCGGGATCAGGGATTCCTTCGTCAAATTTAGAATATTCAAGATGGCGGATACAATATGGCGGATGAGTTTTGTAATCATGATTAGATTCTATTCAAAATTAGTATCTACGAGTTTTTGGGGTCGGAGATTATAATTCTTTCGTCAAAATTTGGAAATTCGGGAGGAATTTGAAAATTTGAGATAGCGAAACCAATATCTCGGGCGCGTTGAGTAATTATAATCCGGTTCTATTCGAAATTGGTACATAGGGGTTTTCGCGATCGGGGATTAAGATTCCTTAGTCAAAATTAGAAAATGCAAGATGGTAGATCCAATGTGGTGGACGAGTTTTGTAATTATATTCCGATTCTACTCAAAATTTGTGAGTAGGAGTTTTCGGGAACGGAAATTATGATTCCTTCGTCAAAATTAGGAAATTCAAGATGGCAGAATTCTATTCAAAATTTACATCTGTGGTTTTCGGAGTTGGAGATTATGATTCTTTTGTCAAAATTGGGAAATTGAAGTAAAATGAACAGGAGTAGAAAATGAATGGTAGATGAAAAACTAAAGAAACACGCTATTATAGTTAGTGAAACTTAAAAGAAACAGAAAATTGAATAAAAATAGTGCGTTGATGAATATTCAACTGAAAAAATATTATCTAGAAATAACGTATATAGCAAAACAACGTTTGTAGGGTCAGCTAGTTTGTTTATAACAATGAGGTTGAAATCAATAAACAAATGAAGATTCTCTGTGGCCCTGTGAGTTGTGATTTTACCGCATTGGAATTGATCTTTTTTTTTTGGAAACATTTATTTCTGACCTCTAATCAGATTACAATAAATCTGACACTATGGCCTTAGCTTTCAATGCATAGTAACAGATTAAATAAAAATAAATTTGATTTAGGTATTTACAGTACTGATCAATCAATTATTGGCTCTGTTCCTTGAAAAGTTTCTTGAGGTTATGGTTCACAACTTTCTCACATCCTTCGAAAACTGTCTCTAGTACAGCATTATATGTACATACACTTCGATAAATAGGATAATCCTGTTCTTTTTTGTCCTTGCGAAGGTATTTCTAAGTCTTTCTCTAGTTCGTAGGTTATAATTATGATAGTCTTTATTTTGTTTTAGTTGCACATTGGTTTTAATTAGATTATTCTGTATTCTATAAATAAGTTTAGTTTGTTCAAAGTTTTTTAGTTTATCTAGTTTGAGAAATGGGTATTCTTTATATAAAGTTTTTTGCAAATATGGTTTTTATTGCTTTATTTTGTAGTCTCTGCAGTTTGTTTATCACTTCAACACAAGCATTTCCATAGCATGGAATATGATATCGTATATGGGGTTCAATAAAACTATTATATAAGATATATCTAGCATTTTTGCTTAGCATATGGTTGCATCGTCGTATTGCACCCAGCATTGGGGCTATTTTTTTTAGGATACCGTCTATATGGACATTCCATATTGAATTTTCAATCACTATAAGGCATAGGTATTTATATTTTTTGAACTTCTATCAGTACACAGTCATTTATTTTTATTTTAGGATTTATCTGTTTTTTTTTTTCACTTGATGTAGCACCATGTAAACAGTCTTTTCCACATTTATAGTTAACTCGTAACAGCCGAAATACCTAATTTGTTCAGAATAATTGATAAATACAAAAATTAGCGGCGCATGAGAAGATGTATACTTTTATGCAATTACGAAGAAAACGCACTTCGCACCATCGAAACAGGATTCCGAGGTAAAATACCTAATTTTCATGGACTAACCTTCTTGACGACGTACTGGCTGAGGAATGGAATGGGCCTAGGGCTGGGCACGTTGTTGTTGTGGCCGAGGCCGAGGCGGCCGTTGGTGCCTTCGCCGCAAGCGTACAACTATTATAGGAACAGAATAAATTGTTTACGTACTGCCGGATACATTACTCTGTCAGTCTATCTAGACTGCTAGTATCGCAGCAACCACTCAATGTATATGTTTCCTTCTTGCATGTGTTGAACAGAGGTAAATATACCGGGTGAAACAGGTGACATCTAACAGCCTGTAGTTTTTCCATTTGAAGAGATGAGAATTTGAAATTCACGAGGGTTATATTATCGATGATGGCGGTTCCCTTGAAGCCAATGACAATTTTCTTCAACCACCTGTTTGATCGGAAGTAGACCCAATTTTTTTTTCAAACAGCACCCTGTATATTTCTGTAGCCTATCTCATTTGCCTTGAAATTCTCTATTCAACTATGTATTACAATGTGATATTCGTTTATTAATTGGCTGTTAAATTGCATTTCATTGAAATACATGAAGTTGGCTGTGGCCCGAATGCAATAACATTTCGATGCTTGATAGGCTTAGAAATCCAAAGATCATTACTTAGACGATATTATCGGAATATTTTCCATACCCTAATCGGTCCCAGAAGATTGCCAATAATTTCATCGAGTTTGAAAAAATCATCCGAAAATAACTCACGATATTGACGAAACTAAGATAGTTTTTCTCCATTTGGCTACTTGTGAGGAAACTATTTGTCTTTCATTTTCGGCATGTAGCCATAATTTTATCATCCATTTGGATACATGAAACTGAAATTGTTGTAATTAATGCATCGTTCTAATACCGTGAGTTATTTTCGGATGATTTTTTAAAACTCAATGAAATTATTGGCAATCTTCTGGGACCGATAAGGGTATGGAGAATATTCTGATAATATCTTCTAAGTATCAAGCATCGAAATGTCATTGTATTCGGGCCACAGCCAACTTCATGTATTTCAATAAAATGCAATTTAACAGCCAATCAATGAACGAATATCAAATTGTTATACATAGTTGAATAGAGAATTTCAAGGCGAATAAGATAGATTACAGAAATATACGGGGTGCCATATAAAAAAAAGTTGGGTCTACTTCCAATCAAACAGGTGGTTGAAAAAAATTGTCATTGGGTTCAAAGGAAGAGCCATCATCGATAATATAACCACTAGCCCAATATGAATTTCGAAGTGAAATGATGAACTCGTCATATCTTTGAGATTGCCGGATGTCTGATGAACTAGTAGAGCATAAAGGAAAAAAAACGACTTTGAAGAAGAGTAACGGTGGCTTCTATGACAAGTAGAAGAAAAAATAAAAACATTAATAACGGGTGCTAGGAAGAAAGAAATTACTAACTTTTCCTTCTTGAGACACTATAAACAATGATTTGGAGCCGCCTGCAATGTGTGTGGGTCTCAAATGACTGAGAAACTCGGACAAAACTGGAAGTTTCACTTTTGAACCTTTCATTCCACCTAGCTGATCCTTATCATTCAAACCCCAAACATACACTCTATATCCACTAGAAGTCGAAGAAGCTAGATCTGTGTTGCACTCCTGAGCTGAAATACAAAGTAAATATTATATCATAATTATCAATAACAATAATAAAAATGCTAATAAAAAAATGCATGAACTTAGAACAACATGATCGTTTATATTTTAGTTTGCAGTAAACTTACTCATAGTTATTAGAGATGGACCAGGTGTGGCCTCCTGCGTTAAGTCCCAATCATTGGCTAGAAATGATACAGATGTTTTCAGTTCACCAAAGGACTGCTTCATTATTCCGACCATTGTGATACCGTGGATTTTACAGTCGATGCCATTGTTGCGGCATTTTGAAACATTTATTTCGATCATGGGATAATGCTGAAAAATTGAAACAGTGAACAAGAGACCAGAAAAATAAAAAAATCTGGATAAATGGTATACACAGGATTAACCACACTATTTCTTCTCCTGCATTGTAGCGTTGTTTTCTAGTAAGTAAAGTCTTTGTGAGAAAATGATATGCAGATAGTATATGTCTGTGATAGAACCAACTGGAGCAGTAAAAAGATCGTATTTCGAAGACGAATCAATTCCCTATCATTTTGGGAATCTCATTCCAATTTTTCGAAAATTATTAGGAATATGATTTTTTTTCCCTTGAGGATTTTTTGAAATTTCAATAAACTAACGGTTTGTACAAACCAAATGTTTCAAATGTTTCAATGTGCGTTCATTTTACCAGAACATTATTATTATTATTATTATTATTATTATTATTATTATTATTATTATTATTATTATTATTATTATTATTATTATTATTATTATTATTATTATTATTATTATTATTATTATTATTATTAAAAAGTGATAATGGGCTGAGGTGTGAACCTATAAAAGCCCATTTATACATGACATAGTTGTATGGTACACATAAAGAAATATTATATATATATGTAAATAGCTACTAGACAAACAATTAGATTAAAAATAAAATTGAAAAAACAATTAAAAATGTTGAATAGAAATTGAACATTTCGAAATAAAATAGACAGATATAATGCGATGCAAACTGAAAAAAACAAAAACAATTTACTCAGTAATACGATCTAATCGACTTTTGAATGATGATACTGAGGGTGCATTAACTATGTCTGTAACATATATGAATCCTCAATTGATGAGCTTCAATCCACGAGAATATTAGGTTAATAATTAACATTTGCAATGTGTGATAATTTTAGCCTTAGTGATTATTCCAATGACTTTTATATTGAAGAATGGGGAAGTTTCCTGAATTTAGATTCTTATCTCACTGTGAAGTTTGTGAAAAATTAATATATACGTATTTTTTCTTTTTTTCTTAAGGTCAATTTTCACCTCAGAAAACAATAAATAGAAGGGGAAATTGGCTCCTCCATAATTCCTATGACGTATTTACTGAAAATCCACATTCACACAGAGTTAAAATACGATTCCCTGTGCCAGTACGACGTTGCCGGCATCATCAGTTTATTCAAATTACCTGTCTGTTTATTCCAATGTATATTTTGTAAACGTTTTTGAATAAACTTATATTATTATTATTATTATCAATATGTCTAGATTTCCGGAAATTGTTCTTTGAATGCATAATAACTGATAACTCATAACAGTAGTAGGATATAATAGTTTCTTCAATACTACTTTGTCAAGTATTATGAATAATTCCCATAAATATCTCATTGGCTGAATGTAGTTGATTACTAATAGAGATAAATTATGATATTTTGCGATAGTATCAATAATTTTTCACTATCGTTATATTGCAATGTTATTCATAACTTGTCAGTAATTTTTTTGATAATAAATTCGTTCCTTAACGGATCTATTTTCTAGGAAAGTTGCAGATTATATCTTGCAACAGCGCCAAATACTTCGAGTCCATCCACACCACTCAAAATACTGACAGGCACAACAAGAGGAAGGAGCCATGGGTGTCGGCTTCATTCTGTTCTGACCGATGACAGTAAATTAGGAAGGATAGTATCATTGAATGTAGCCGATAGTGATACATTGATTCAATTCTATTTTCTTTCAGGATCGAGCTCTATTCGAGATATTTCGATGGACAAATAACAAAACCATAACCTGTCAGAATGAAGCCAACTATCCTCTGCATTCCTGCTCCAAATGCATTTGTGGTTATGTATGTGTTTGTTTACCAGTTTTACAACTGCTTCCATTTTTTTCATTCGTTAGCTATTCGCTAGCTTTATTCTTCACCATCAGCTATTTTCAGACTAGATTCAGAATGTACGTCACAGTTTGCCGCTCCGAAAATTAGAAATTGCTTTAATTTGAGAATGAAACCGACTTGTACTTTATGGGTCGCCATTCTGTACAGCGTGGACATAGAACTGGAGAGTTCCGAAGTTATTTTATGAAAATTCATCTGAAGGAAACTTCCCCATTATTTATTATTTCAAACGTTATTATTGAATACCCTACGATTATTTGATAATGTTGTTTCCATTGTATGTGTGGTTATTCATAATTAGAACAACTAACCTGAATGGACAGAAAAACGGTATGTCAATTATGTAGAATCTTTCTGAACAAAAAATCGCACTAACCTTATCTAAATTACTCAATAACAAAACGGATGTGTCATGGTTTTTCACGTTAACTGTGTTCAATTCAGTCATGGAGTTTATAGAATGACCACCGTTAACAACTATCACAGAAGGCATATAACTGTTATCAGCTGGATCCACTCCGACTTTCAACGACTTGATCGTAATATCGGGAAATATTTCCAGCCTTATCCAATGCTGCAAGAAAAACTGTCGGTTATCAATAGACCATTATACGCAGAATGTGGCGCAAATTGGAACTTATTCGGGATATCAAATTGAATATTCTTTTATTAGCAACACTTGGGCAACCCAACGTCATGACAAATTCGAAAATGAAATATCAATCTTACAGTACCGGTCATTCGAAAATTGAAATTGATATTTGTGTTTGATTGGGTAGTTTCATAGAGAAGAAAACCATCAATCCTTAGATGATCCAACAGCCCATTTTCTTCTAGAATAAATACACCAAAGGTTCCGTTCTGGACAAAAATTTCAAAGAATGGTGTCGATAGTTTCACAGATAATCCAGATGAATGAATATTTGGAACGACAAAATGGATATTTCTGAGCCTATGCATACGTAAGGCTTAGGATGTTAAAGTAGAATAAAGTAAAGAAATTCCTTATAATTCTATGGAACACAACCTGAATATAATGTATCGAAAGGTGAAGTGGGTGTTTCCATGAAAAAAATCGAATATTGTGTTTCATTTTCAACTTTTTTATATCTGAATTACATGGAGGATTTTGTATAGAGGTTGTTCTATCCACCTTCACTAAATCAAAAATCTTGCGAGGAATCATCCACACCAGATTTAGAAATATGTGATTGAATATTATTAGTTATACATTTGATTATTGTTTAGTCATTTACAATTTGATTGTCTGAAAACGAGATAATCATAAGGTGGGATTAAAAAATGAAGTAACAGTATTATATAAACCTAGCTGATGAGAATCTCGAGATTTCAGATTTTCATTCTCCAGGGAAATTATTTGGTGGACCCTTCACATTCATTTTCCAGATTTTTCAATCGTCCATGCTCTCCTAGACCAAAATGAATACTGCAAACTTGTTTGTGTTCGTATGGTTTGATTTAATTCAAACCTTTGGCCGATACCCCAATCCTTTTTGTCCATTCCCTACTTTTGTGAATATCTTTTGGAAACTTATAAAATGATAACTTTTTGTTTATACCAGAAGTATTTTCACATCCGCTGATCACACATTTATATACAGGCTTTTCTGAAGTTTTTTATTTGTCCATTTCATAGAAATTCGATACCAATTCCTTTAGGAATTCGAAATTTTTAATTATAATTCCAATGACATTTTTTTGACATGACAACACTGAACATGATAGCACCTTGGTAAATGTTGCCAATATAGAAAATTAAAATAATGATATCTAGTCACTGGATGGTATTACTTAGATAAGAGTTCGGACACAGCCGAACTTCTGCACTTTTCTATTTTCAATATTACTATGATTTGAGAGAATAAAAGAATGCCATAATATAATAATAATAATATAATAATAATAATATTTATTTTATCCTTTGAGACATTACAAAATGTATAGGACAAGTCAAGCGCTTACAAAATGGTTTAAAAATAAAATACATGATGAAATACACAAAGTACAATTATTGTCAGTACAAGTCATCCTGCAGATATTCATCTATACTATAATAACATTTGGTGACCATTAAATTTTTTATAGTTCGTTTAAAAGAAGAATTGGAAATTATATTTTTAATTAATGTTGGAAGATGATTGTATAATTTCATTCCCATATATCTAAAACTATTTTCTAGTTTTGTTGTTTTGTGTTTGGGAATGCGTAGGAGATCTGAGTTTCTGGTGTCATAGTAATGATTTGAAGAATTCAGTTGGAAGGTATTGATGTTATTTCTCACAAACAGAAGACAGTGATAAATAAACACGCTGTAGAAAGACATTATTTTATATTTTATGAAGGTGGGTTTACAAGTTTGTTGATATTCTAGTCGGAACATCTTTCGAATGATCTTCTTTTGTGTCACAAATATTTTAGTTACATCGACTGAGTTACCCCATAAAATGATATTATAACATAAGTGACTGTATACTAGACTATAGTATACATTAATTATTGCACTGGTGGGCATGGTGTCTCTTATTCTAGATATCGCATAATATGCCTTATTTAATTTGGTGTTAACAGCGTTAACTTGATCTATCCATCGAAGATTGGAGTCAATATTCAAACCCAAGAAATTTGTTGTTGCAGTTGATTCAATCATTGTTTGGTTCTCAAAGTTTATAGTAAGAGTACGTAAGTTGTCAACTAAATTATGGAAATGAAAATATACGCATTGTGTCTTCTCAACATTCACCATCAAACAGTTGGACTTGCACCAATTCACGAAGGTTCGTACAGTATCCTTGATAGAAGACATGAGTTCCTCCGAGGTCTGTGCAGAGACTGCCAATGATGTATCGTCCGCATATATGGTTAAAAGGTGATGTTTTAAATGTTTTGGTAAGTCATTTATGAAAAGTAAAAATATTAAAGGCCCCAACACAGATCCCTGAGGAACTCCTCTGTCCATAGTGTAAGATTCTGATATGGCCTCCCCTACTTTTACTAGCATCTTTCTATTGGTTAAAAAATCTAATATCCATTCAAGAAAAATCCCTCTAAATCCTATACTGTATAATTTATTTTCAATGAATTTTATGTCAAGACAGTCGAAAGCACGTGATAGATCAAAAAACAGACCTGCCACATGCTTTCCGCTGTCCAGTTCCTTGTATACGTATTCGAAAAAATTGCATGCAGCAGTTTGTGTTGATTTATTTGCACGAAAACCATGATGGTGCGAGGCTATCAAATTGTTTGAATCCAAAAAATGTATCATTCTGCTATAGACAACTTTCTCGAATATTTTAGATATAACACTCAGCACCGAGACTGGTCTATAATTTGAAACATTTTCAGGATCATTTTTTTTTATGAATTGGGATAATTTTTGCATATTTTAAAGATGTAGGAAATTTGCCCTCTATAATTGAAAAGTTAATAAGATAAGATAATTGACAAGAAAGAGATTTGATGCCTGCCTTCAAAATTTTGGTTGAAATATTATCGATGCCAGTACTAGATTTGTTTGGCAAGTTATTAATCACATCTTCAACTTCTTCAGGAGTCACAGGTGTGAAGAAAAATGTTTTGTTGAACATTTTTGGTGTAGTACAGGTCGTAGACCTCGACTGCCCAAAATATCTATTAAGATTATCGTCTGTAACATTAGCAAAATATTCAGCGAATGTATTTGCTACATCTAAAGGATTCGTTGAAATAACCCCATCGGAGCTGACTGTTATATCATTTTCTTTTTTCTTCCTTCCAGTCTCTTTATTCACTAGATTCCAGATTGTTTTAGCCTTGTTCTCAGAATTGTTCACAAGTTGCTCATGAAATTGTCTTTTAGTTGTCTTAATTAAATTGTTATATTCAGTTTTAGCCTTTCTGTACAATCGTTGACAATCATGCCCTTCTACATTTTTACTCAACCAGTAGAGATTTTTTAAATATTTTCCAGCTTGTTTGACTTCTGCTGTTACCCACTCTCCTTTATTTACTTGATACTTTCTATAATTCGTTTTGACTGGGCAATAGAAATCTAGATAATATGTTAGAACATTAATAAACGTGTTTGTAGCATCCTCAATATTAGATTCAAGATAAACTTCGCTAAAATTTTCTATAGACAGTGCGTTTTTGAATTTATCAATATTTTCCTCAGACATGTCACGATGGAAAGTTTGTTTGCTCTCTTTCTTAAAAATCTTACCAAAATGGGCAACAGTTAAGGCAAATATTCTGTGATCACTAAAATGACCTTCATATACGTTAGATTTACAATAATCAATATCAACATTAGTTAAAACATAGTCTATTTTTGTGGATGACATTTGACCAAGTTTATTCATGAAAACTCTTGTGGGAGTCATAGAGGTGACTGTCAGATTGTAGCTTACAAGAATATCTTGTAAGGATTGTTTGTTTATTGAATTTACCAAGAAATCAATATTTAGATCCCCACAGACAAAAACATCATGATGAGATTCACTGCATAAATCTAAGACATCACAAAACTTGCCTAAAAATATTTCCATATCCCCTGTGGGTGGCCTATAAATACTCACTACACAAATTTTGCGATCAGGTGCCACAACAGATATTGCACAGCACTCAAAATGCATTTCTTCGCTCAAGTGTGAAATTCGTATCGGCTCAAACTTGAGATCAGTCCTAATATAAATGATGGTTCCTCCATGGATATGGAAAGAACGGCAAAAGTATGAAGCAATAACATAACCATTTAAAGTCATGAATTCGATGTTTTCTTGACTACACCAGTGTTCAGACAGGCTCACTACGTCCGGGGTTTCTTGAATAATCAATAATTCTAATTTGACCAGTTTATTTGAAAGAGATTGAGCATTGAGCTGTAGCAATTTGAAAAATGTGGTGTTCTGTTCTTCATAAGGAAGGTTTTCTCGTGGATTCATATTCCTAAAAAAGACTGTGGTTGACCCTGTACCGATGCTGAAATTGCCTCATCGGTTCCTCGGTTTTCGAGGAATCTTTTTCCCAATCTGAAATTGAATCGCTCAAAAGTGATTTTTTTAGGCCAAAATGCAGGATTATACACTTGATCTTTCAGTTCCGGTGCAACACCGATCATAAAAGATTGATTATCTGCTCTATTATTTTGAGTTGGTAGTAGTTTTACCTCTACCTGATTGGAATTTGTTTTCGTCTGCAGAAACTGTTTCACGTTCTCTGAGTTAACTGAGTCAGGCACTCTTGAGATGAAAAGCCATAATTTCCTATTCTCGTTATCCTTCTTTCCATGAAATGTTTTATCACCGTCTCCGGTTCCCATCTTCTTAGATTTCCTCTCAGGTTTTCTTCTGGTAACTTTTTGGAAACCGTCATTATCTACATCATGATTTCGTAGTGAGATTGCAGGACTTACTGGAGAGTCATTTGCATGTATGCTAGTAGTTTCTCCCAAATTTATATAGTGATTACATTTCAATTGTGTGTTCGCATTCAAAACTGCCTCAGCGACATTCTGCTTGGACACCATTTCGGGATTTCCCAAATGTCTAGATGAGCTCGACGACGCGGCAACCTCGCTATAACTTTGTTGATGTTCATTTATCGCAATATCAGCCACAGGTCTAGCAACGGCAGTTTTTTGGAGATTTATTGAATCGATATGCTTCGCATTTAGGACACTGATATGACTGTTCAAAAGCATGACTTTTTCTTCTAGCTGTTTGATTATAGTATCTTTTTGTCTAATGATATAACTAAATATGCTGAGGTCAACTTTACCATCAGGGTACACTTTTTCCAAGGCATCAAATAACGCCGCATTTGATTCCGGATCCATAATATCGTCTTTTGAGGTTGGGGCACTATCACAGCACACGATTTTGTTATTATCGAGGAATGTCACATAGCTACAATTCTTCGCACAGCTCGGGTGGAATACAATATCGCATTTCATGCATTTCAATCCTCATTTTACCGAATTTTTGCACTTATTACACACATTTGACTTTGGAGCTAGATCTTTCACATCCACTACAGGCGGCGCCATGTTATCATTTTTTATATTCTGCTTTGTCTTTTCAGAACAAAAAAAAACAACAATTTTAGTTTCCCTAGTAGCATCTGATTGTCAGATACGATTTTAGAGATTAAATTTTCTGTCAAATTAATCATAGCCGTAGATTAAAAATAGAGATAATGTTTACCCACTTCAGATTAAAGAGATACATTTGGAACTGTACTCGAGTGATAAAACATGAAGATATTGATGTTAAATTAAAAGGTAGGTATTCTCAATATATTGTTTTCACAATCGATTCTGAAATCACCATTACACAATATTATGCAGAAATATTGAAATACCATCGTCCAAGTCGCAATTAGGAGAACTTTATTCATATGAAGATTATCACTGATAAAATTTTTAATTTGGTCGGGATTGAAAACGCCATTCACGTTGCAATTTACTTGATTTTCTCAGTTTCGTTCTCAAATTTTCAATTTCATTACAGAGGTAGTTTTGCTTTCTCCATGATAATATTGTTTTGCATTTCGTTTGATGATAATATTGGATTTTTATAATAGTCTGTTTTGTAAATGCATTCTAATCTGATGTTATAAGAAGTGAATTTTAATGTATGTATCTCACAAATTTCGTTTGTCTTTAAATCAATTTTCCATCCAGGCCGTTTCATACATTCTATCCATAAGAGAATGGTTGATATTTCGTTTGGAAAATGAAATAAATGAAATCCATTCTCTCCAGAATTCCCACAATTCATAAAACAGCAGGACATTTTCATTTATGCTTTTTTTGCAATAGTTTATGAAATTATATTTCCATTCTGACGTTCATAAATGTATTGTCGAATTCAAACAATTTTGAATGAAAAACCGTGAGACGACTATGTTGCTTATGTCACAATGCAAGGTGTGTAACTTAATAAATCTAAAGATTCAAAAACACTAACTGTTTTGTCATTTTTGTGTCCGAACTTTTATCTAACTGATACCATCCAATGAATCTAGATGGTATTAGTTAGATGACATCCAATATGCCAAATCAGCACCCAGCTTAAAATGGTCTATTGTTAGTGAATAATATTTGTTATGAACATACTTTTCCTTGGGAACCACAGCTCTGCCACACAGTACCAGGTATGTCGAAGCGCACAGCGTACTTAGAAGATACCGTTACATTTTTCACTATTCTTCCCCATTCTGTTATAACCTCGCCATCCATATCGATAGCGTCGTGTTTGTAGTATCTTCCCGCTCTTCCGGCAAATATTTCTGGCGAACCTTGAAAAAAATCGGACGTTCAAATCGGTGCTATCATAGTAGAATTGCAAATTCCGACCGTCATATTGGGATACTTAGAAACAAAAACTCCAATAATAGGTATGATACAATACAATTCACTACCGAATAACTTGAAGCCTAGTAATAGGATTGAAAAATTTGAAAAAGTACCCAAGAAATATCAATGTTTTTTCCACAAATATTATTCTTTGCTTGCCAATTTATAGTTATTGATATATTTTGAATGATGAAATGTAAATAGGTATATAATTTTGTATTTCCTTATACCAGAGCCAATTCTGTCTGGAAGTTATTTGTTCAATACATAAATAATATATATGAAAAATGAATCTACTCCTGTAATATTGACATCTTCTGGTACAATTATTATAGTTTTCCATTGGGTGCCAAACAGCTGAGTCCATCAAGAATCATTTTCAGTTGAACTTAAAAAAAGAGATTTCTTCTTGAGTGTGAGTCTTATTTTACTGTATTGACCATGTTCCCTGCTATAAATAAATGTTGTTTCTTGGGCATAATAAAGTTCATTGATTGATCTGATCTGACGAAATATTATAAAGCTTTGTTCCATGGGGGGGGGGGGGGGTAACTAGTGATGCGGAGGGGTGACATAAAGCGAAAAAGCACCGCAGACGAAATTTTGTTGTTGTTCAAAATCAAATGCCTTTAAATTATTGATGTTGAAGTTTGCCAGCGGGTTCTCATAAAGGTGAAAAAAAAAAGATTTCAAATACAGTAGGAAATTTGATATTCCTAAAGGCAACAAAAATCGAATTAGAAATGCTTGAGTGTAAGTCTGTAAGACAATTTAATGAATACGTAAATTTTTATTGATGACGGTTTTCCAATTCCTTTACTCGGAGACTCACCAAATCGCGGCGTTTCCACAGATTAGATACTTTTCTGACAAACGCAACTTTGAGAAAACATCACGTAAACACCATTCGAAATTTGTTTAACATTTTGGTTGTCATGCTTTCGAATGTTCATCATCATCATCATCATCATCATCATTATCTTTATTATTCCCAAGAAACAATTGACGTATATGTTTTTACCTACGGCCACTATAGAAAGTAGGCAGCAGATACAGCCTCAGTAAGTAGCTCTCTACGCACAGTAAGGAGATTGCACAGTTTCCGTTTATTCCGCCAGTAAAGGTATGTCATGATCGCGTAATCGCCGTCAAGAGACATAACTGTCAAGAATTAGAATTCAAACTGTTTGTCTAAACTTTTTTGATGTACTATATGGCAGTAGGTAAAGTATAGTACGTAATGCGTGTTGTAAAGCAAATGAGAACTATGCCATCAGATAACAATTGAATGGTAGATCTCAAAAACCCACCTGAATAATTTGACATATTCTGTTTTGGCACTAAGCCCACGATAAATCATTTCGTTCTCAGATGACGGTCGAAATTCGCAGCCGACTCTTGTACAATTTGTGCCAAAGATATGGAAGAACTCTCACATTCGATGAAGTTCTGGATACGTTAAAAACTATTACTGAAGTGATATATTTTCAGATGTAGTTTGATATCTGACAACTCTGTGTTTAATTCACTAAGTCGCGACGTCCGCAGATATAAGTATAATTGGAATCATAGTGCATAAGTCGAGAATTGGAAAGTAAAAAAATCAGTCTACTAGCAGATATTACTCTTTGATAATATTCAAATCCAACCTGGTTCGTGAATGCGAACAAACGAATGCCGATGATTCCGCTTGGTGTAGAAACAATTCTCGCAAAGGTCGTATCGTTCGCAGGTCTTGCATTTGAATCTGGGACCTTTTATCGGCGCCAGCGAACAACTCATGCAAGTCGTATCCTCATGGCAAGATGGTACGATTTCCATCTCGGCGATCAATCCAGTCCAGTTCTGTTGTTTCGAAAAGTCAACTGTCAAATCATGGCCGTTCGGCGATATCGCTGAAACCACAACATAAACATATTTCAACTACGAAAAAGCCAAAATGCTCAAAGTTGAATGAAATGTTGAATAAATATGCCAAGCTCAAAGTCATTTCCATAAATGTTCATGAATGGACGACACTGGTAGACAACGGAGGATGTAATTCAATGGTCTGCGTGGCATATAGACAAGAAAGTAGTTTTTCTACTACTGCTATGAAAAGTAGCGCATTTCTCATAGCTCACTTAGTTTCAAAGCCATGTATTGCTCATAATGTGAGAATAGTTATTTGTTTAACAGGGCAGCAAAGTAGTAGATTGACTGCCGAGTTGAACATATAATTTTTTCTCCGATTGTTTATGATGGAATAGAGGATATTGTACTTGCAAATTATTACAATTCCCACAATCTCTTTATTTTTCCTGTAGTGTTCAATTAAAATAGAATTCGATAGAAATCGCAGTTGTTGGAATGGTTGGTTGCTATGGAATTGTCCATAATAATTATAGTTTGACAATTCATGAAATTTCTGACAGTTGTACAAAAAAATATCAGTATATATAAATTATTGTATAATGGACAGTGATAGCGATTTGGAAGAACTTACTCCTCCAGAAATAAGGGAGGTGGCAAAAAATATAGAGTTGAATTTGTTGCCGGAGAAGTCTCGGATGAAATATGAAGGAAATCATAAACGATTTATGGATTATTAATTTTGTTGACACATATCAATCAGCAAAGCAACCACTTTGCTGCCTAGGCAGGAAAAGTAATACTTTGCTGATTGATATGTGTCAGCAAAATTAATATTTGCTGCCAATCGGAGAAAATATTTTTTCTCACGGCACTTTGCCAACACCACATACATTTCCATGGAGAATCAACAAAAATCAACCAAAACTTAATTGGCTGCTGTTCAGTTTTGAATAGTTGTCACAACTGTCAGAAGAAATTTTTTAAATTCTTTAAGGTAGTTCTCATTAGTGCTTTCGATAGAAATCGCAGTTTCCATCAAATATTATTCCAACAATTCATAATAAATAATATGATGTATATACCGAGATGTGACGATTTCGATAAATACACCGCCAGAGACATAGGTAATGGAATAAGCTGCGAAAGTTGGAATTGTTTCCGGAAATTTCAAGAAAAAAGTATGGACTGGCATACTTATATGGAAAATTTATGGAATCTAAAAAAAATACAGAAATAAAATCTTTTTCGGAAAGTGTACTTTTTTGAAATACTTTGAGGAACTAGGAAAGGCGTCTACTCTTTGGTCACAATATTCAATGTGGCATAGTGCCACATTATAAAATGAATACTAAAAAGTTACATTACTTGGATTCTTTGGATAAGTGCAGTTGTAGAAAAAGTATAGTGTGCAACATGTGGGGAAAAGTACTGTTCTCACTCATGTGTTTGCATCACTCGCCCTTCAGGCTCGTGCCACAAACTTTCACAGCCGTGAGAAAAGTTGAACTTTCCCCACTTGATTCACAATATACTATTTCTCTCGTTATCTACCAGTTTCGTTTCTTGATAAATATTTGTGGAAATGGCGTTGAGCTTTGCATAAACAACTTTGCTACCGACGAGAGATCGGTGTCTGTACGAACCTGTTACGACCCCGACACTGTCATGGGTTACATAACCCCACTTGTACCTTGGCGCAGTTACTGTTGATTTCACTCTAACCTTATCGCCTACTTTGATGGTTGAAGGTGCAGGTAGAGAAGGAGGAAAGCCAAGTAATTCAACATGGATGAATCGGACCCAGTAAGTGCTCACTTTGTGTTGCCAATTAACCTAAAAATGAATGCGATGCAAAAATACTTGTAATCAGGAGCTCTGGAAGTGAAGTACCTGCAAGTTGAGATCATGTAAGCCTTCCCTATCAATTTTTACAACTTTTCCAATATCTCCTAGCTGAACTTCTTCGTAGCTTTTACAACACCTGACAAGCATTCCGACTTCGACATTATCGCGAACATACATCGCATATTCGTCGTTGGAGAGAAACTGTGAGCGTCTACAGAAAGACTGGTATTTCACATTATTTTCATCACCCTGAAAAAAAAACATTCTGTACCAAACCGTTAGAATGAAGTGAATTGACTATCTTACGTATTGGTTGAGAGCTTGTGCCCCTAAAACATTTTCGTATGATATTGATTCAGTCTCGGAGTCATACACGGAACTCAATGAATCACTGTCTTCTGCTGCAACTTCTGGATGTTCTAATAACCAACTGACTATTGATTCTGGAGTTGTGAGATTGTCTGGTCCTATAGCTGAAATCGTTCACCATCATACAGTTTGCTCAAGATAAGGATACACAGTACGGTGAATTAACTCAGTGAATATACAAAAAAAAATTAAAATCACATTTCATCTCAGTGCACAGCGAACTAATATGTTTCGAGTTTCGACCTAACCTCAGTTTCACTTGTCAAATGATTTGTCTGTTGTTATAATTCATAAATAGTAACTTTGCATTTTTTGAATTAATGAATACTGAGTCAGACTGCTGCAATACGTTCGACATGAAGTATTTTCCACATGGTTGTTTCGTGATTTCGTGAAATTTGTACTTGAATGACAGGACGATGATGTCGAGCAATATCACTTTACTATTGAAACATTTCATAGTTTATGAACTAAAAAAATTCAAGGATATCGACCACACTCATCCTGTTTATAGAAGAGTAGTATAGCTAATTATAAGTTCAGTAAATTCTATTCATTCATAATGTTTGAAAGTCAACTCGAATTTCCTAAATTTTCAACCACATTTTGAAAAAGAGAGAGATGCATAAATCCGTATTATGTTCCGTTATGCCTACCTCTGAATTTATTCTTTCAATAAACAGACAGATCGATTCACCACTAAGCGTTAGGTGGAGGAAGTGAATTCAAAAGAATACATGTTAACTGATTCAGTAGTTCTAGTGGAATATTCAAATTGGTTCAGAACTAAAGAATACCACTAGTAACGAAACGGATCCACGATACTCTTCTTTATACTGTTTACATACATTTTATAAGTGATAATGGTTACCAACCTAGTGACTTTATGGCACTCTCCACAGCCTTCTTCGTGAATCCCATCTCCACTATTTGAGATACCATTGGGTGTACGTACGGCTCATCTTCCAATTCCCTTCTCTTATTCGTTTTTTCGCTAACAACGCTGTTTATGGAAGATTCACTGTTCGGCGTCGGTAATTCACTATTACATCTAGTCACATTCATCGGCGTCGGCTTATCGTTGTTTATATTCACCGACAATTCGAAATTCCCTTCGGCAGCCAAATATTGACTAAGATTCAGGGCAGCCAACTGCATTTCCTGCAAACTGAAACCCGGCTTCAACGGCGTGGGCTGAGTCGCTTTGGCCAACAGTTTCTGAATCAGAAGGATCGGCTGTTGGTTGAGCTCTTCTTCAATGGACTGTTGCTCTTGGGACTGATCCATGCCGTTGACAGGGAACTTCAGAACTTTGCGAAGCTTGTACTGATTAGTGTGCAAGACTCTGGTAGCATTCAATGCGTACAGCATGTTTTGCTGGGTGCGAAGGTAAGCTAGATTCACTTTGCCGTGGTACGACTTCCTGTCATGACTGTTGGGCGTGTTTCTGATCATCAATAGATTCGCCCAGGTTTTCACGAAGTTTTCTCCCAGTAGCATCCTTTCGAAGTTGAACTCTGTGGCACTGAGCAGTTTGAGGCCACTTACAGTGGCTTTCATCACCTCCCCACTGCCATGCATCTGGATACACAGTTTTCCTTTCGGAGTGACTCTGATGACAGTTCCCTGATTATTATCGATTTCTGCTACGGATCCGATCCTAGGTCTGACGTCCCAAGCACCGATAACGTTCAAGCAAGCGACCACCATGTAGCATTGCTGATCGGAGGTAGGCTGGTCGTTCATCATAGTGGTGAGACAAGCTTCGCTCAGGAAATACGCGGCCAAGTTGAGTTTTTGGATTAGGATAGCGTTGAGAATCTGATTCCAACCTAGTAAGCCATGCAAGGTTCTCAGCAGGTTTACAATTTCTTGAGCGACTGTGCTGCTGTGAGACTGGGTCAACAAAACCAGAGATTTGCTGCTGAAGAGTGGTTTGTTGCCAGTATCGTACGAGCATGTCAGAACGATTCTACCGAGTATATTGAGAATTTTCTCGAGAAGGGGGGATATTTCGGGATTATCCATATCCCAAGACTGCAACACAGCTTCTAATAGACGTATGGTTAGGATCTGAAAATCAAGCGTGCCCTTAGAAATGTCTCCACAAAACAAAATAATATAATATTCACCTGTTTCGGTAGATTCAACTCGTTCCCTCCTGCGTTACTAGGTGGCCCCAAGAAACCGAGGAGCATTTTTATCCACGGTTTGGTACTGAAGGCTCTACACAACTGTTCCGTTTGACAGATACTCCTCACGAGAGTCAAATTGATCCATTCGGAGCAATTCGAAGTCAAAGTGGTGCAAAATAGGCTGCTCAGACCGTGGACGGTGTTCGGATACAAATCGTTTTTCGACAGACCGGCACTAAGCGTTATGTTTCGCAGGAAATTGATGCTCATGTCGCGAAGCAGTTTGATCAGATGATTGTCTTTTATGAGTTGAGATCCTAAAATACACAATGGACGAGTGAGTTGTAGAAATACCGATGTAATCTTGTGATTATAGACAATCAGGTCGATTTTGTTCGAACTGTTATGATCATGAGATATGAGTATGCATTTCTGTTTAGACAAAAACCTCAAGATTGGTGGATTTTTGCGATAACAAGACTGTTTCAAACTCGTTTTTCAAGTGTTATTCACATAAGTGCCATTATTTTTTGAAGAAGAAGAGTTTATATTGAATGGACTCCTTGATTAGTGTTTAACCTGTATAATGCATTCAATATTCCACATCAATCAGTTTTGTATTAGTTGTGGTTGTGCACCTATAACCCTTCCTCAGTATTTCTTATTTTTCTTCACTCATTCATTGCATGAACAGCAATGATCCCTTAAGTTGTAATTTCATACTATGATACAACTTATCTGGGAATTATATTTGACTATACACTCACTTCTATATTTGAAAAGTACTCTGGTTAGTTCACAGAAATCCTCAGGTATCAGGTACATGAAATGGATTCCTGGTGTCTGATATGTCGAGAAATTTTGTTCTCATAATTTCAAGAAACATTTTTTGAGACGATTATATAAGATTATATATGATTATAATAATCTATTTTCTGAATTTTCCAACTCATCGGAACAATCGAAGCAAAGGAACAACCGTCATTTTCAAACTATGAGTTGGCGAGCATAAAATTGATGTTGCCAGGATAGCAAGAAAACATAAATGCAATCTAAATTTATATAACATTTCCCTATTGCTATTTATAAACATAATCGAGCTGAATGAATGTAATGAAAATACATACGAAAATTTTCCCGAATCTGAATCTCCATTTTTTCTGTTCAATCAAAGATGAATTTTCATACACAAGCTATCATTTTGTGTCCGATACAGTCAATGAAAAAACAATTCGAAATTTCATTCAACGTCACATTGAAAGGAGTGGAAAAGGGTTAGATATGACTAATTTTATATGTATGTTTATATCAAGCGACATATTTTTAACAAGCCGTAGTTTTACTTACCACGATCACTAGATTCCTCCGTTTCACTTTCTGAAGATACAGGCGAGGGAGGGGAGGCCAAATTCAGATCGTACTTCCCCTCGATGCCCATCCTATAGCTGTTCGTGGTTCCGTTACTCCATTCGACCCTAACCCAGCCATCGTCCCCTAATTCCCCTATCACTCTACCCTCACCTGGAGGATTCCCATCCTAAAGAAGTTTATTGTTTTAATATTAATGCGGTTTTCTTTTATGTTCTGGTTCCCACGAAAAGGGATATCTTATAATGTTCAGAGAACATCGTGAGAACCAAGGAAAATAAGGTAGGAATTGGTGTTCTTCTCAAATTTCTGAAGGTTATATGCCTCAAGGGACACCTCCCTTTGCAATGTGTTTCACAGCCTCGCTGTTCGTTGGATGAACGAGTCTTTGAAAATAGATGTTCTGCAAGTCTCCAAAGTGACCACGAAGGGGTGCCAAGCCTCAACTCGACTGGTTAATCTCGCGTGGACTGCCAAGGGAGGACCAATTGTTGATATTTCATTTTCCATGAAAATATCCATGAAATAGAGCCAGATCGCCAACTTTTCTACGGTGTTCCAGAGAAGTGAGTGGGTTTGTGAGCGAGGCATCACCCACGAGACGAATTGCCCTTTTTTGCACAGAATCCAACAGTTTCAGGGTAATTTTGGGTGCTGCACTCCAAATAATTCCAGGACAGGTCGGATCTGTGCCTTATAGATCATAAGCAGCTGACTGGAAGTGAAATAGCTCCTGGCCCGAAATAGAAAACCAAGTTTTTGGGATGCACTTTTAGCAATTTATCTCACGTGATTTTCCCAAGAAAGGTGATTGCTGATAGTAATACCAAGCATCGAAATGGATGTCTTCAAAAGTATGGTAACTCCTGACAAGCTTATGTTCGGCACAATGAGATCGGCTTTTCTAGAGAAAAGACATGCCTGTGTTTTGTTTGCATTGAAATCTACCAAGTTATTGGATCCCCATTCGAGAATTGTTGTCAAGTCCATATTTATGTTGTCAACATTTCTTCCTCATTCGTTTCTCATTTGCCTGGCTGGTATTGGAGCCCTGGATACAGAGTCAAGGTCTAATTGAATGGAAAACTAGTGGGCGATTTGTGATGTTTTTCATGAGAAAATGTGTCGGACTCGGAAAATGAGGTGTCATCAACTGACACTGAGGGTGATTTGATGACTATTGGTACCGGTTTTAACAATAGAAAATGAAATAGAGGTTACAATGTTCATGGTTCGTAGATCAGTGATGACTGGCTATAAAAACAATTGGACAATTGAAATGTTCAAGAAATGTCATCTTCAGGAGCCCCCTGTCAGCGGGCCGTAGCTCCCTTAGGAAACAGTTCATTGGAACTTTTCTTCCTCTTTTTGGTCGAAGAAGCCGCTGGTGAAGTTTGGCAGGCTAATTTTGGGACACCCTTATATATTTTTATTTATATGAAATGCAATGCAATGTTTATAGCAGAGAATGAAATAAATGTTTTATATTAAAAATACCTGGTCTCCCCATTTCCAATCCGATCCTCTCACCACCCTAGTCCCCAGCTTCATCAGCCCGGCCAGCTCGGGCCCCGACAAGCTACTAGTCTTCGGCTTACTGTTCTCGATCACGTCGGCGTACAGCACGTAGAACTCGGACACCTGTCGATTGTTTTATTAGGAAAGCAATAATTAACTGGAGATAAGATATGCTTGCTACTACTCTTAGTTCAGGAAAGTTAGAATCCCACCTCGGAATTCGTTAAAGAAGGTTCGATTTTGATGGGGCAAGTGCGTTCTCTTTGTTATTGCTTCTACATCAAAGTCACATGCGCCGCTAATTTGTTTATTTATCAATTATTATAATTTCGGCTATGAAACCCATTATTCTTCTCATTACTTGTACTTCAACTCTACATGACTTCAGGCGATCTTCATTTTTTGATTGATTTTTATTTGATTATTATTAGGGTCCCTTGATGGAAATTGACGTTAAAGTCATCTTAACAGGGTACGGACAAATCATAGCTGCATTCTTTCGGCTTCCACTCGTTAAAAAAATCAGATCTCGATTACCAAAGTAGCATTTCGCGCTGTAGATACAGAAATAAATATTTTAGTGAATCGTTTCGTTTATATGTCAAAAGTTGCACAAATATCACCAATTCAAAATTAAAGTCAAGAAACATAGCCTCTTGCAAAGAGAAAATCAAACCTGAGTGAATGATTTCTCATTCACTAATTTATTTCATCATGTCATAATGAACTTTTCATTAGCTTTTTTATTATTATTATTATTATTTTTGAATTTGTTGTTTATTTCAATAACTTAGATTTAACAACGCATGAATAATATCATACCAGGTATGAATCTGTCTGATTATTCATGTTATTTCATTGTAAATGTTAATAAAATATATTTTTTCTGTGACAGGAAAAAAGTTTGGCATTTCATCTCTGTTGGCAGGTTATAAAATGTCACTTTTCATAAATTACTTTTTTCCCGTGGGAAAAAAGTGAGTACTTTTGTCCCGGATATATATCACATATATATATATATATATACAGGGTGTCCCTAGACCAGTGGGACAGTTGAATATCTTCTGAACCAATAGGAATTTTCAAAATATTATAATTTCACATCATATCGCATTATGAGTGCTAACTTCAGGAATGAGTATATTTTATACGAGGGGCGCAAGAAAGGCTCACAAAATCGAACATCAATTTTTTTCAAATAGAACACCCTGTATTCCATTGCATTTTCATATTCTCCTTGAAGAGCTGAGTTCAACGGCCTGACACACTTGGGGTCTAGCAAGAATTATTTCCGAGATATAGGGTGTGAAAATCGAGATTTTTCATTTTGGGAATTTTTTGTGTCGAAACTATTCATTATTGGTCAAAACGGCTTACATGTCCATAGCTCAACTTTCGATTTACTATTTACTCGTATTTAATTGAAACAAATACAGGGTGGTGTAGAATTAACAGTTTCAGTCAGAATTCTACACCACCCTGTATTTGTTTCAATTAAATACGAGTAAATAGTGAATAAAAAGTTAAGGTATGGACATGTAAGCCGTTTTGACCAATAATGAATAGTTTCGACACAAAAAATTCCCCAAAATGAAATATCTCGATTTTCCACACCCTATATCTCGGAAATCATTCCCGCTAGACCCCAAGTGTGCTAGGTCGGTGAATTAAGCTCTTTAAGGAGAATATGAAAATGCAATGAAATACAGGGTGTTCCATTTGAAAAAATTGATGTTCGATTTTGTGAGCCTTTCTTGCGCACCTCGTATAAAATATAGTCATTCCTGAAGTTAGCACTCATAATGCGATATGATGTGAAATTATAATATTTTGAAAATTCCTATTGGTTCAGAAGATATTCAACTGTCCCACTGGTATAGGGACACCCTGTATATATTCACTGTTTATGGCTTTTGTTGTGCTATAGTTTCGAAAAATGAGTCAATAATACCGTCTCCGAGAAAGAACTGCAAGTCCTTTTATCTTCCATTCAACTTCGCGGTACGTATATTACTAAACAACCACTAAATTCGCAATTTTTTGAAATCAAATCACAGAATTAGACTGACAGAAGTGACATCAGATATTTGATTACTTCAAAAGAATGATAAAGATGCCTACAATGCAGGTGTCCCTACTGTTAAAAACTTAAAATTTCACGTCGATAATTTTCAGATTCCGAAATAATATAATATCTTCTCAATATTGATTCGTCCTTTCTTCTGTCACAGAAAAAAATAGTGTATTATACACGGGAAAAATATTAGCTTTTAGCTCACGGTTTTTTGTCGAAAGAGACCACACAACCTGGAGCTAAAATCTACTACTTTTTTCCCTTGTATAATAAATAACTACAGTGCAGACTCGATAATCCGAACTAATAAAAACCAAGGCGATTCGGATTACCAAAAAATTCGGATTACCGAAGCAGTTTTTTTTTTTAATTTTTTATTACGAAATGCAAAAAAAAACATAAATACGAAAAAGTAACACTAAAATATGCATAAAAGTAAGAATATAATACTAGTTTCTAAAGTAATTTGTAATTTTTGTTTGCTTAACACATCTTTGATTATTTATAAAGGCCATTTCTTGTGTTTTCTTTTTGGGGGCATTTTTTTATTTAAACAAATATTATCACCAAGCAAAGTAAATATCACAGCTCAACAACGTACTAAAACGGTGAAAAACCTAACCACGCTTGCGTAATGTGAAAGATACTAACAAAATAACAATTAGGGGAATCCCTGAACATTTCACTCACAATTTCTATAGGAAATAAATAGGCCTAAAGGTATAGGTTCGGATTATCGAGTACTATGAAATTCGGATTATAAAGTACTCAATGTATTAAAAATGCTTGTTCGGACTACTGAAGAATTCGGATTATTGAACGTTCGGATTATCGAGCCTGCACTGTATTATATTTATATGAGATGCAATGTAATGTTTATAGCAAAGAATGAAATACATATTATTATTATTATCATTATTTACATTATCAATTCTGATTAACATACCTTCCTGACGATGCTCTGGTCGCTACCCGCCTGCCTCAACAGCCCCAACACCGAACTAACCACCCCGCTGTTAACCAGCGGGCTCAGCTCGAGCGCATTGTACCGATTCGATGCCAAAATCCCCAGAATGGCGAGCAGAATCCTAGCTCTCGGCACGTCCCTGAGCAGCGTGTAGGTGCCCAGGTTGAGATTCACTTTGGCGCTTGCGCCTTTCGTTTTCACGTCTCGCAAGATGTGGCTTCTCAGGGTGTCCACGCACCATTCGGTGACTGCCAATTGGGCGAGCAGGATGTCGGTTTTCAGGTACGGGGTTACGAGGTCGATGCCGTCGAGGCAGTGGTGGAGGTTGTCTGGTTTGTCCAGGCCTAGGTAGCCGTTCATCAAGGAGTATTTGACGGAGTTGAGGAGGTGGGATTGGTGCAGGAGGTGCCTTATCATTTGTAATCCTTCTTTACGTGTTTTGCATCTCTTCACCTACAATTATCATTTTTTTTATTCATTCATTTTTAAAATAACATACATTTCAGCATACTACTTTAACCCATCAGTGCTGGAATTATTTTTTTCTTTTTTTCTGAAATTTTATGTGCATTAACTAGTGAGAAATGCTTTCGGAAGACGAGTGAAAATCTCTGAAAATTGCAAAAATCGCAAAAATGCCTGAGAATTGCAAAAATCGCAAAAATGCCTGAAAATTGTAAAAATTGCAAAAATTCCTGAAAATTGTGAAAATTGCAAAAATTCCTGAAAATTGCAAAAATTGCAGAAATTGCAAGAATTCCTGAAAATTGCAAAAATTGCTGAAATTGCAAGAATTCCTGAAAATTGCAGAAATCGCAAAAATGCCTGAAAATTGCAAAAATCGCAAGAATGCATGAAAATTGCAAAGATTGCAGAAATTCCTGAAAATTGCAAAAATTACAAAAATTCCTGAAAATTGCAGAAATTGCAAAAATTCATGAAAATTGTGAAAATTGCAGAAATTACAAAATTTGCAAAAATCACTGAAAATTGTGAAAATTTCTGAAAATTGCAAAAATCGCAAAAATGACTGAAAATTGCAAAAATCGCAAAAATGCCTGAAAATTGCAAAAATCGCAAAAATGCCTGAAAATTGCAAAAATCGCAAAAATTCCTGAAAATTGCAAAAATCGCAAAAATTCCTGAAAATTGCAGAAAATCGAAAAAATTCATGGAAATTGCAAAAATCGCAAAATGCCTGAAAATTGCAAAAATCGCAAAAATGCCTGAAAATTGCAAAAACTGCAGAAATTCCTGAAAATTGTAAAAATTACAAAAATTCCTGAAAATTGCAAAAATCGCAAAAATGACTGAAAATTGCAAAAATCGCAAAAATGCCTGAAAATTGCAATAATTGCAGAAATTCCTGAAAATAGCAAAAATTCCTGAAAATTGCGAAAATCGCAAAAATGACTGAAAATTGCAAAAATCGCAAAAATGGCTGAAAATGCAAAAATCGCAAAAATGCCAGAAAATTGCAAAAATTGCAAAAATGCCTGAAAATCGCAAAAATCGCAAAACTGACTGAAAATTGCAAAAATCGCAAAAATTCCTGAAAATTGCAAAAATCGCAAAAATGACTGAAAATTGCAAAAATCGCAAAAATGACTGAAAATTGCAAAAATAGCAAAAATGACTGAAAATTGCAAAAATCGCAAAAATTCCTGAAAATTGCAAAAATCGCAAAAATTCCTGAAAATTGCAAAAATCGCAAAATTTCCTGAAAATTGCAAAAATCGCAAAAATGACTGAAAATTGCAAAAATCGCAAAAATGACTGAAAATTGCACAAATCGCAAAAATGACTGAAAATTACAAAAATCGCAAAAATTCCTGAAAATTGCAAAAATCGCAAAAATGACTGAAAATTGCAAAAATCGCGAAAATTCCTGAAAATTGCAAAAATCGCAAAAATGACTGAAAATTGCAAAAATCGCAAAAATGACTGAAAATTGCAAAAACCGCAAAAATGACTGAAAATTGCAAAAATCGCAAAAATTCCTGAAAATTGCAAAAATCGCAAAAATGACTGAAAATTGCAAAAATCGCAAAAATGACTGAAAATTGCAAAAATCACAAAAATTCCTGAAAATAGCAAAAATTCCTGAAAATTGCAAAAATCGCAAAAATTCCTGAAAATTGCAAAAATCGCAAAAATGACTGAAAATTGCAAAAATCGCAAAAATTCCTGAAAATTGCAAAAATCGCGAAAATTCCTGAAAATTGCAAAAATCGCAAAAATGACTGAAAATTGCAAAAATCGCAAAAATGACTGAAAATTGCAAAAATCGCAAAAATTCCTGAAAATTGCAAAAATCGCAAAAATTCCTGAAAATTGCAAAAATCGCAAAAATTCCTGAAAATCGCAAAAATGACTGAAAATTGCAAAAATCGCAAAAATGACTGAAAATTGCAAAAATCGCAAAAATGACTGAAAATTGCAAAAAATCGCAAAAATGACTGAAAATTGCAAAAATCGCAAAAATTCCTGAAAATTGCAAAAATCGCAAAAATTCCTGAAAATTGCAAAAATTGCAAAAATGACTGAAAATTGCAAAAATAGCAAAAGTTCCTGGAAATTGCAAAAATCGCAAAAATTCCTGAAAATTGCAAAAATCGCAAAAATTCCTGAAAATTGCAAAAATCGCAAAAATTCCTGAAAATTGCAAAAATCACAAAAATGACTGAAAATTGCAAAAATCGCAAAAATTACTGAAAATTGCAAAAATCGCAAAAATTCCTGAAAATTGCAAAAATCGCAAAAATTCCTGAAAATTGCAAAAATTGCAAAAATGACTGAAAATTGCAAAAATCGCAAAAATGACTGAAAATTGAAAATCGCAAAAATTCCTGAAAATTGCAAAAATCGCAAAAATGACTGAAAGTTGCAAAAATTGCAAAAATGCATGAAAATCGCAAAAATCGCAAAAATTCCTGAAAATTGCAAAAATCACAAAAATTCCTGAAAATTGCAAAAATCGCAAAAATGACTGAAAATTGCAAAAATCGCAAAAATGACTGAAAATTGCAAAAATCGCAAAAATGACTGAAAATTGCAAAAATCGCAAAAATGACTGAAAATTGCAAAAATCGCAAAATTCCTGAAAATTGCAAAAATCGCAAAAATTCCTGAAAATTGCAAAAATCGCAAAATTTTCTGAAAATTGCAAAAATCGCAAAAATGACTGAAAATTGCAAAAATCGCAAAAATTCCTGAAAATTGCAAAAATCGCAAAAATGACTGAAAATTGCAAAAATCGCAAAAATGACTGAAAATTGCAAAAATCGCAAAAATGACTGAAAATTGCAAAAATCGCAAAAATTCCTGAAAATTGCAAAAATTCCTGAAAATTGCAAAAATCGCAAAAATTCCTGAAAATTGCAAAAATCGCAAAAATTCCTGAAAATTGCAAAAATCGCAAAAATGACTGAAAATTGCAAAAATTGCAAAAATGACTGAAAATTGCAAAAATTGCAAAAATTCCTGGAAATTGCAAAAATCGCAAAAATTCCTGAAAATTGCAAAAATCGCAAAAATTCCTGAAAATAGCAAAAAATCACAAAAATGACTGAAAATTGCAAAAATCGCAAAAATGACTGAAAATTGCAAAAATCGCAAAAATTCCTGAAAATTGCAAAAATCGCAAAAATTCCTGAAAATTGCAAAAATTGCAAAAATGACTGAAAATTGCAAAAATCGCAAAAATTCCTGAAAATTGCAAAAATCGCAAAAATGACTGAAAATTGCAAAAATCGCAAAAATGACTGAAAATTGCAAAAATCGCAAAAATTCCTGAAAATTGCAAAAATCGCAAAATTTTCTGAAAATTGCAAAAATCGCAAAAATGACTGAAAATTGCAAAAATCGCAAAAATTCCTGAAAATTGCAAAAATTGCAAAAATGACTGAAGATTGCAAAAATAGCAAAAATTCCTGAAAATTGCAAAAATCGCAAAAATTCCTGAAAATTGCAAAAAATCGCAAAAATTCCTGAAAATTGCAAAAATCGCAAAAATTCCTGAAAATTGCAAAAATCGCAAAAATTCCTGAAAATTGCAAAAATCGCAAAAATGACTGAAAATTGCAAAAATAGCAAAAATTCCTGAAAATTGCAAAAATCGCAAAAATTCCTGAAAATTGCAAAAATCGCAAAAATTACTGAAAATTGTAAAAATCGCAAAAATTCCTGAAAATTGCAAAAATCGCGAAAATTCCTGAAAATTGCAAAAATCGCAAAAATTCCTGAAAATTGCAAAAATCGCAAAAATTCCTGAAAATTGCAAAAATAGCAAAAATGACTGAAAATTGCAAAAATAGCAAAAATTCCTGAAAATTGGAAAAATTCCTGAAAATTGCAAAAATCGCAAAAATGACTGAAAATTGCAAAAATCGCAAAAATTCCTGAAAATTGCAAAAATTGCAAAAATGACTGAAAATTGCAAAAATTGCAAAAATTCCTGAAAATTGCAAAAATTCCTGAAAATTGCAAAAATCGCAAAAATTCCTGAAAATTGCAAAAATCGCAAAAATTCCTGAAAATTGCAAAAATCGCAAAAATTCCTGAAAATTGCAAAAATCGCGAAAATTCCTGAAAATTGCAAAAATCGCAAAAATGACTGAAAATTGCAAAAATCGCAAAAATGACTGAAAATTGCAAAAATAGCAAAAATTCCTGAAAATTGCAAAAATCGCAAAAATTCCTGAAAATTGCAAAAATCGCAAAAATTCCTGAAAATTGCAAAAATCGCAAAAATGACTGAAAATTGCAAAAATCGCAAAAATGACTGAAAATTGCAAAAATCGCAAAAATGACTGAAAATTGCAAAAATCGCGAAAATGACTGAAAATTGCAAAAATCGCAAAAATTCCTGAAAATTGCAAAAATCGCAAAAATTCCTGAAAATTGCAAAAATTGCAAAAATGACTGAAAATTGCAAAAATCGCAAAAATTCCTGAAAATTGCAAAAATCGCAAAAATGACTGAAAATTGCAAAAATCGCAAAAATGACTGAAAATTGCAAAAATCGCAAAAATGACTGAAAATTGCAAAAATCGCAAAAATTCCTGAAAATTGCAAAAATCGCAAAAATTCCTGAAAATTGCAACATTCGCAAAAATTCCTGAAAATTGCAAAAATAGCAAAAAATGACTGAAAATTGCAAAAATCGCAAAAATTCCTGAAAATTGCAAAAATTGCAAAAATGACTGAAAATTGCAAAAATCGCAAAAATGACTGAAAATTGAAAATCGCAAAAATTCCTGAAAATTGCAAAAATTGCAAAAATGACTGGAAATTGCAAAAATAGCAAAAATTCCTGAAAATTGCAAAAATCGCAAAAATTCCTGAAAATTGCAAAAATCGCAAAAATTCCTGAAAATTGCAAAAATCGCAAAAATGACTGAAAATTGCAAAAATCGCAAAAATGACTGAAAATTGCAAAAATCACAAAAATGACTGAAAATTGCAAAAATCGCAAAAATGACTGAAAATTGCAAAAATCGCAAAAATTCCTGAAAATTGCAAAAATCGCAAAAATTCCTGAAAATTGCAAAAATCGCGAAAATTCCTGAAAATTGCAAAAATCGCAAAAATGACTGAAAATTGCAAAAATCGAAAAAATGACTGAAAATTGCAAAAATAGCAAAAATTCCTGAAAATTGCAAAAATCGCAAAAATTCCTGAAAATTGCAAAAATCGCAAAAATTCCTGAAAATTGCAAAAATCGCAAAAATGACTGAAAATTGCAAAAATCGCAAAAATGACTGAAAATTGCAAAAATCGCAAAAATGACTGAAAATTGCAAAAATCGCGAAAATGACTGAAAATTGCAGAAATCGCAAAATTCCTGAAAATTGCAAAAATCGCAAAAATCCTGAAAATTGCAAAAATTGCAAAAATGACTGAAAATTGCAAAAATAGCAAAAATT